>CM034006.1:22417497-22441406 GCA_019603395.1 Cyrtorhinus lividipennis
GGGGTGTGATGGGGAACGGGAATTGAAGCTGGAGAGATGCCAGCGACCGGTTGGCTGCCCTCTGAAGCCCTGCGTCCTCTAGGGGGTACACCACCGCCAAGTACAGTCTGCAAAAGAAAAATAATTACAAAGATTATTACGAAGTCCAAATGTATTTCAGTCAGGAAGATGTCACGTGGTAGGGACATTCCAATACTACCGATATGGGTATGTATCCGATACTTTTGTTTCGATACTACTGGTATCGTATTGGTATCAAATCATCCGATATTATACTAGTATTTTAACATATAACCCTCAACCCTCATTTTCCTCCTTTGGCTAAACCCAAGAATATGGACCGTTGTCGCGTTATCAACTGATAGCAATGATATCGCGCATATGGACGATAATCGATAATCGAAAGTTTTTGTTGTTGCCTCCTTTTTGTCTCCTCCTGCTATCTTCAGTCACTTCAGGATTTTCTCAAGGATTGGATTTTCTTTCTTTTGATTTTCTCAAGGATTGGATCTTATTTCTGTTGGATTTTTTTGGATCTTCTTTTTTGGATTTTCTCAAGAATTTCTCTGATGAGGGAATTTCTCAAGGATGTGGCCAATGTATATCGGCCAGATGGCGGGAGTGAGAGGCTTAGTGAAGCTTAATATTTTCCAAAAGATTCAATTTCAAGTCAATTTCAATTTTTTCATCACTTCTTCCAATAATTACCTATTCGATTTACATTTTACGCCAAAAGTACGAGGTAAGTTTATTTTAATTTATTTATTTTATTTTAATTTAGTATTTTCCCTCCTTTTTTATAAAAACAAATATCGGCCGACAGGGATAAATATTTCGCGTATATATCGATAGTGCATATCGACAGAGCGTACTATCGATATCAGCTGATAACGCGACAACGGTCCATATTCTTGGGTTTTACCCCTCCTTTTGACCTGCTCTTCTTCTTTTCTTTTCCCTTCAAAGGAACTTTTCTCTTTGCTCCTAACCTGCATGATGACACCTGTATTTCAGTCCCTAGCTACTTTCCTGGAATTTTGCCTAAACTCATTTTGATTGGTTGATTTTGTTGATAAGTTTTTGGGAGGACTCTAATGTTTTCGAGGGAGAAAACATCCACGAATTCTTCCTAGGACCTGTTGCTTGTCCTACTCGTGGAATTTTTACTTATACCCATCATTTTCCGCTTATGAGGAGAAAATAGAACTATTTCTTCCATGTTCAGCACGATGACACCTGTATTTTAGTCTGTAGGTACTTTCATTCAAAAAGTCAATGTCTCCAATTTGTCCAAAAATTCAAGGAGTCTAGATCAAAATAAGCAAATGTCCATTAGCCATCCACACTAACTTTGGTAACAGAAAATTTTCTAAAATCTGACATTTTGGTCAGGGACCCGTTTTTGGCTTTAGTTCGTCCTCAAAACTTTACTGCCCGATCGGACCAAATTTGGGCGGGGTAGAGTCAAAATGTGTATTTCGAAAAATGGATTTTCGAGATTTTTGGCTATCTAGTCGTGTGGGGTATTACTTATCACGAAATTTCGCACGTTGAATCGATTTACCATTGGTTTATACACAAAACCAACTCTAAATTAGCACCAAATTTCTACCATTACAACCTAATTTGTCCTACGAAACCAGTTCAAGTTCCCTGCAACCAGCAAACCACCAAAGCCATCAATGGCTCATCAACGCATCAATTTCACACGGCGTCGGAGAACATGATTGAGCAGGTTAGCTACTTGAGGTTGCCCTTCCATTTGTCACGTGACACGGCCCTTTCCTTCAACTCTCGATGTCTGTCGCCTGGCCCTGACGTGTACAGATGTCCTGGCAGATTAATGAGTTTTCCAAAGGGCAGAGGCAGCTCGTTAAATGACGCACAGACAATTTTTCTTCATGTCCTATGAGTTAATATTTACTAGATTGTAGAATGTTTGATACGTCAGGAAAATTTTGGTGGAACTCGTTAAACGTTTTTGCTTTCCAGACAGATAATACAAATGTCATCGATACTCTAAGAGCCCAGAACATCAGAAACATCATATTGCTACTGCTCAATACATCCAAAGTACATACATCACGTATATAACATTTCTGAATTTAATTCAACATTTTACAAACAAAATTCAACATTCATTACATTTTCAACGAAATTAAGTACTACTGAAAAATATTGGAGCATCTCTTCTCAATGGTGTTATCAATCCAAATTGTGGATAATGCCCAAATTATCTTCTTTTCAATGCTGGTTAATTTAATTAAATTTATGAATCTAGTTTGGAAAATGTTGAATTCTGTTTGTAAAATGTTGAATTTGGTTTGGAAATGCTATATCATTTCGTGTTTTGAAAGTAGCGAATATCGACTGTTGGGATACCTACCTTGATCTAAAGATATACCCAAATTATTATAGTTGCTTTTGAATAAATCAATTTAGTTTTTAACCCTAGAATGACACACTGGGTGTGGTAGTTCATGTCAGTACAAATGTGTTGCACGGTCTTATAAGCTGTATTTTTAAATTATAATTTTTTTGATTTCATTGTCTTAATCCAAAGTTAGGGTCTATTAGTTGAATAAAAACATCATGAAACGAGGAACGAATGAGCTCTTTAATAAAAACTCAGCAAATACGTTCATGGAGGTTGGTTATTCCTTAGACCAGAAGCATGGAGACCATTTTCAATCGATTTAGCGTCCAAAATTTAGTAGAAAATGATACCCCACACGTCTAGATACCAGAAATCTTGAAAACCCACATTCAAAATAGGTAGAGGGATACCCATTTTGACCCATAACTTCTTCCAGTGATCGCCAATCGTTCCGGAACCCGTCTCATTGGATTCAGGGTCCAAAATTTAGTCGAAAATGATACCCCACACGCCTAGGTACCAGAAAACACATATTCGAAATGGGTAGATAGATACCCATTTTGACCCATAACCTCTTCCAGTGGGCGTCAAACGTGGGGGCTGTCCCCTTCCAACTCTCTCCAGGGTCGCCATGATGCTTCTTATCGGTCGGCTGATAATATAGTCTCGCCCCACGGTGCCCTCCCTTCCCGCCACTTTCTCGAGTGTCTTCTTCTGTTTCTAGGACCCCCGCCGGGTGATGGTTGGACACCAGTTCCACCTTCAATTCGCTAACTAGGTCCAACCAACACACGGCGGAGGTCCCGGCGGGCGCCCAAAAGACTCCGCCGCCCCTTTTACAGCAGCAAACCACTCATGGAGGACAGATGCCGAGAGCAGCGTCGTGAAAACACCACCCTTGGAGCTCTGTACTAATCCAATTAGTACCCGCCTCTTGAGTGTGCAAGGAGTAACTACGGGGTGGAGCGTCGTCCCCGGAGCCGCCGGGATAATTTAATTAGACAGAACGCGTTGTATCAGGAGACTATATTATCAGCTGACCGATAAGAACCTTAGCGGTGATCCCGGAGCGAGTTGGAAGGCGGCGAACCCAAAAAGAAAGGAATTAAACACCCAATTAATTCACCTATACCCTCCCCAAATTGTCAAAAGGCTCTGATGTCCAAAAATGTATATTTCTAAAAATAGATAATTGAGATTTTTTGCAATCTAGGCGTGTGGGGTATCATTTTCCTCTAAATTTTGGACGCTGAATCCAATGAAATGGATCCTAGAACAATTGGTGCCCACTGGAAGAGGTTATGGGTCAAAATGGGTATCTATCTACCCATTTTGAATTTGTGTTTTTTGGTACCTAGGCGTGTGGGGTAGCATTTTCGACTAAATTTTGGACCCTGAATCCAATGAGACGGGTTCTGGAACGATTAATACTCACTGGAAGAGGTTGTGGGTCAAAATGGGTATCTATTACCCATTTTGAATATGTTTTCAAGATTTCTGGTACCTAGGCGTGTGGGGTATCGTTTTCGACTAAATTTTGAACGTTGAATCCAATGAAATGGGCCCCAGAACGATTGGTGCCCACTGGAAGAGGTTATGGGTCAAAATGGGTATCTATTACCCATTTTGAATATATGTTTTCGAGATTTCTGGTACATTGGCGTGTGGGGTATCTTTTTCCATCACATTTTACGCTGAATCCACTGGAATAAGTCTCCATGCTCCTGGCCCGAGGAATAACCAACCTGCAATCTGATGTAGACATCAGGAATCGCATACTGACAATTTTTGGCACGTATCAGAAAGGTCGACCTTAGGTATGATTACATAGGCTAGTTATTCCTTGAATAATCATCCAAAATGGCCTCTCCTGCCTGCATAGCGCACAAGTCGTACCAGTTGGACGCCTGAGCAATTTTAAAATGAAGAGTTTTTGTGTGTAGATATTTATTATAATATATATTAAAATTTTTAAACATCAGTATTGGTTGCTTTGGACTTAGTTTAAATGGTGAATTAGGTGTGATCTGGTCAATTGACTCTAACAGTTCGCTTTTTGGCCACCTAACTCGGTGCCTTATTTATTCACATGGCACAAGGTGCTATTAGGATTCCTCTATCGTCGACGCGTCGGCTTCGTGAATAAATTGAGTGAAGGAGTCGTTTCCCTCCGTTGAATAAAAGTGTCCGCCGAGAATGTAGGACATCCCTGAAAGCGAAACAAGAGAGAACACGCGTGGAATAGAGAGCGAATTCTTTCTCTGATGTCGTTCGATTTATCGAAAGATTGGAAACGATCGGTTACGAGCTCAACTCGAACTGAATGAGCGTCCCGATTTCGAGTGAGACAAGTCATCCGTCTCTTAAATAATGCCGATCCTCCTCTTTGGCGGAAGGGCATGACAGGGCGCGGTAGAAAGGAAAGGGCGAAAGGGCGAGCGATTCTTCAAGTCCTTTTTCGCGATTGGGAAGCTCGGGGTTCTCCAGAGGTGGGCAGGGTATCGATTTGAACGGTCTCGGAGAGTGTAAAACGTGAATGGGCATTAGAACTGTCAATCCCACGTCCTACAAGGCGACGATCCCTTGAATTTCTCACTCGGTGAATTGACAAACTGGTGGTGGAAGGGGGTAGGGGTGGTCAAGAGGCAGCATGTACGCGCCTGCGCACAAACCGGCTACACGATGCTACCAACGCCTTCAATGTTGGACACTTTGGTGACTGACAGCACCGTGTAGCCGACTATCGAACGTCCCGCGTCCAATGTTGGTCTGAGAGCGGTCTTTGGACCCAAGCCAAAGGAAAGAAGGGTCCATAAAGGGTCCCCTTCCGTGAAAGACAATTTCAGATACTAAAATTGTCTAAAAATCTGGAATTTGGGTCAAGAACCTGTTTTCTGCTCTAGTTGGTCCTCGTAGCCAAATCGAACCAAATTTGAGCGGGTAGGGGTCCAATTCGTTTCTAAAAAATGGATTTTCGAGAATTCTGGTACCTAGGCGTGTGGGGTATCATTTTCCACTAAATTTTGGACCCTGAATCGACTGGAATGGGTCTTGGACCCGCCAGACCCACTGTTTTCCCCATGTTGAAGAAATGAATTTCCATGCGCCAAGTGAATGAATGAATGAATGAATGAAATTGAAGTTTATTCCTCGTATAGATTTACATATACATATACATTGCATCTAAAAATAAAAACATTGGTTCTTCACAGAATAGGCTAAAGAAGAATCAAGAAATGAAGGATAATATAAAATATAATATTTAAAAAAAAAACGCGGGTGGGAAATACCCCAACACCAAGAGACAAGCTCTGTGCGGTGTGGGGGAGTGTATAGCTGATCATAACATTATCCACCTATGTAAACCATCTCTAATCAATGATGGGGTGCGAAAGACAGATGAGGTACATGATGGGTGAAGCAGTATGGGGACTACACATATGGGCTAGATAAAAGGGTGCGGCAGGTGTCGGGGCCAGTTAAAATGAGCCAAGAAAAGATTTTTTTTTTTATACACATTTCGGGAGAAATCCGAGGGAGACTTCAGTTCCGCAGGGAGGGATCTGAACACGTATGGCATGCTATAGTAGATGTGATGAGATGTTGACCACAAACGAGAGGGAGGAGCAGGGACGATCGCCTGAGTTGTGGGGCGAGTAAGGTATGACGATGCAGGCCGGGGATATTGGAAGAAGTCAGGGTGTTTATGGTAAAAACAGAGGGCTACTTTTAGGTACAACTGGCACAAGTTAAAAACGGGAAGAGCCTTAAAAAGTTCATTGGAGGGGAAACGACGGGGTTTTCTTGAAATGACCTTTAGAATGGTTTTCTGAACAATTACCAGGGGGTACATAATTGTAGGTAGAGCCGAGCCCCATACGAGAATGCCAAAACTTAGAGTGCTTTGAACTAGTGCCTTATAAATTAAAATCAGGTTGTTAAGAGAAAGCAAATTTCTTAGGCAGTAAAAAATGTGAATATATTTCCGGATTTTTGACACCACAGTTGACACGTGCGAATCCCATCTTAAGTCCTCGTCTATTACAACCCCCAAGTACCTCGCAGACCTCGCCCTGTCCAGCGGTGGACACGAGCAGGCCAGCGAAGCAGCAGGGCCCCCGCAGACGTGGATCCTCACATTATAGTCCTCAAGGTTTCTCCTAGACGGAGACTTGGAAAACACCAAGTATTTAGTTTTTTTAATGTTAAGACTCAGGGAATGGTCACAAAGCCAACGGAAGACTATATTTACGTCTCTTGTAGCGACATCAAATACGTCATCCCAAGAATCCCCCTCGCACAGAATTGCCGTAGTTCGAGGAATAACCAACCCGTGTGTAAGAATTTCCAGCGCTTTGTTTTCCATTTTACATGCTTACATGGCTCCATTTCACATAAGATTATCTATCGCCAAAACACTACTACACCATAGATTTGTACTCACCAAGGCAATAACCACAAGTGAAAAGCATTCAATTATACGAATTCAGTTGAATTTGTTGTTGAGTTAATATTGTTTCTTGTTATTCATTTTTGAGGAAGGCCAAACAAAAAATACCCAAAAATGTCCGCTTTGGTCTGTAATGTTTGACTCACAGCTTGTTCTTAAGGTTATTTTGAAATTTGTGAACTGATTCAAGTTGAAATAAATGGTCAAACCAAATGGAAACTCAATTGAAAATGGAAATTCTATTGAATGCGTCTACCAAAGAATTTGGACTTTGTTGTGTTGCGGGTGGTGCAACAAACCGCCTTGTTCTCCGGTTGTGGTCACAGTCAGTGGTGACCCATGCTGCTCTGAGTGCGCCTCTCACTGGTAAGGCCGTATAGGTTAGACCAGGTTAGGTTAGGTCGTATAGGTGTGTTTATAGTGGGAGAAGGGGGACAACGTACAGAAGTGCCAAAAATCAACAGGAGCCAACCAATCATTACTGCTGATTTCTCAAATTTAATTGTGTACTCATCAAAAGCTTCAAAATGGAAATTATTCAATCAGGTCTAACCCGGCTGATCGAACGTTGAACATCCTGAATAAAATTGCTGATCTGATGTCCACGGATCCGTACAAAGACGGAGCAAACTTCAAAAAATCCCTGCGCGACCTTTTTGAATGTCCAGTGTGTTATAAAGTCCCCAGAAATGAAGTAAGCAGAGTCCGAGTGCTTTTGGTTGGTTATTCCTTGAATAATCAACCTGTTTTCTTGCAGAAAGTCAACTTCTCCGATTCGGTCCAACAATTTTTTTCAGGACGTTTCATGGTGTGTAGATCAAAATTAGCAAATGTCCGTCCGTCAGGTCTTTTCCTTCTTCCCACGCCTTGCAGCTGTATCGGGGCTTTGCTTGATGGCTGGACGGTTGCGCTCATTCTCCTGCCGTGCGTTTTGCCACCGCTTTGCTCAGCAGTGCCCAGGATGGACGCAGAGGTAGCACGGTTGGGACCAGGAGGGGCTTCTTGGCGTCTGGCCATAACTTGATGGGCAAACTTTTTGGTGCCTTCTGGGTTGTTTCTGGATTGGAACGCAGCCTGCCATGGGCTCTCTTCAGTTGCGGCCAGACCCAGCACTGCTGGCCATCGCCTACGCACAGTTTCGTGCTTTGGACTCTCCTGCCGTGCGTTTTGCCACCGCTTTACTCAGCAGTGGCCAGGGCACTGCTGGCCATCGCCTACGCACAGTTTCGTGCTTTGGACTCTCCTGCCGTGCGTTTTGCCACCGCATTACTCAGCAGTGGCCAGGGCACTGCTGGCCATCGCCTACGCACAGTTTCGTGCTTTGGACTCTCCTGCCGTGCGTTTTGCCACCGCATTACTCAGCAGTGGCCAGGGCACTGCTGGCCATCGCCTACGCACAGTTTCGTGCTTTGGACTCTCCTGCCGTGCGTTTTGCCACCGCATTACTCAGCAGTGGCCAGGGCACTGCTGGCCATCGCCTACGCACAGTTTCGTGCTTTGGACTCTCCAGCCGTGCGTTTTGCCACCGCATTACTCTGCAGTGGCCAGGGCACTGCTGGCCATCGCCTACGCACAGTTTCGTGCTTTGGACTCTCCTGCCGTGCGTTTTGCCACCGCTTTGCTCAGCAGTGGCCAGGATGGACGCAGAGGTAGCACGGTTGGGACCAGGAGGGGCTTCTTGGCGTGATTGGCGTGGGGCCATAACTTGATGGGCAAACTTTTTGGTCCCTTCTGGGTTGTTCCTGGATTGGCAGCCTGCCATGGGCTCTCTTCAGTTGCGGCCAGACCCAGCACTGCTAGCCGTGCTTTGGACACTGGAGGTAGACATGGTCTGCCGTCTCAAGCTCGCCGCACTCACAGAGGGGGGAAGGCTTCAATCTCTTGCCTTGGAGCTTGGCGTTGAAGTCGCCATGGCCAGTGGCAAACTGCGAAACGTAGTGGTCTATATCCACAGCACTGAGACAGGCGTGTGCGGATGTTTGGCCAGATTTTGTGTGTGTGCCGTCCATTTGGAGACATGTCCCATCGTTCTAGTTAGACCTCGAAACTTTTCAACCCGATCGGACCAAATTCGGGTGAGGTAGGGGTCAAAATGTGTATTTCGAAAAATGGATTTTTGAGATTTCTTGCAATCTAGGAGTGTGGGGTATCGTTTTCCACTAACTTTTGGACCCTGAATCGATTGAAAACGTTCCGGGACCCACCAGAGCCACTGCTTCCCCCATTTTCCCCATGAAGACTCCCCATTCGCCTGGTCCGAGGAATAACCAACCCGTGTTTTTACTGTATTAAGGCTTCGTTCGTTAATCAAATGAATTTACCATTTTACTTTTCAAGGATGAATACGAGATGTGCGCCAGAGGTCATTTGGTCTGTCGCTTGTGCTATTTGATGACTGCTTACTGCCCGCTCTGCAGAGAAACTGAGTCTGTCAGGAAAAACAAATTGGTCAGCCGCGTCATGAAGGAGATCCGAAGGGGATACAAGTGTCAATATTCGGAATTCGGGTGACCGCGTCGTTATTATGCAATTTTATCCACACGTGGGTTTGACCAACGCACGTGGAAACACTTGACAAGCGGCGTTTCATACGTGTTTGTTGACCAAAAGACCCCATTTCCTCTTAGGCCAAAGGGCATCCGCAGCTCATTGGTTATACAGCAATAGACAGAAACCCTTTACAGCGACGCACGAGCAAACAAAAGGTTTCCACTCCACACCCGTTACGCCACAGTCTATTTGCAAATCAAACAAGACGACGAAGCCGGTATTTTCCACCCCTTGAAACGCCATTTTCGTTCGATGAGAGACGCCCAGCTCAGGAACAGCCTTCTGCCCTTAACAAAATGCGCTAACTGTACATTTTGCAGCGCAATCCTTGCAGAATAATTTCCAATAATCTTTTCAGGTGTCGGGAAACTTGCAATATATTCACAACGCCCAGCCACGAAGACGAATGTAAATTCAAGCATTTTAGTTGTTTGGTCGAAGGGTGCGAATGGCTTGGGACGATTGACGAAATCCAAGGCCACGGACTGGAATACCACCAGGAATTGTCTGCTGTCAACAATCGAATATGTTTCACAAAAGGCAAACTTCAGGTCAATTTTAGACATTTGAACTGTGTAGCGTTGATAGCTTGATGCTGCCCTGGTTGTGAATTGAATGATGGAGTTTTTTATCGAAGCAATGCAAGGAGGGGACACGGAATGCGTTTGGGCAATGTCAAATCCTAATTACTGTTCATGTTGCCCAAACAACATCCAAATCCAACATCCAACAACCAGCAAATGCATGGCCATTGATACCAAAAGCACTGGCAAAGCGAAATGGCATTGGTTCTACTGGATGCAACATTGGCTGGACCATGCATGCACTGTCTACCAAGCCATAACCAACCAACATAACCAATCTTTGCTCTGCCTGGAAGGAATTAAATGGCCTCCAATGTTACCATTCCCTGCCAGACCTTGGTTCTAATTGATGCACCGTCTACTGAGCCATCAGTAGACGCCAGAAACAGAAAGTCGCTTGTGTGATCAACATAACCAATCTCTGCTCGGCCTGGATGGAGTTTATTCGCCTCCAATCTCACCATTCCCTGCCAGAACCTTGCATTGTTGAGACATTCAAGTCCATGAAAGTAGGCCCTGTGGTCACAGCCCATGCTGTTAGCCTCAACCTTGCATGCCTGGCCAAAACCAGCCATTAGCCAAACTTGACAAATCATCTGAAATGGCACTTATACATTGACACTCAGTCATTTCAACAATGTACACTAATGGCTGCTATAATTTCAGAATGTATGCTAAGTGGGACAACCCCTGGTATGGAGCACAGCACTATTTTAGCTGCTTATTGTTTCTACACCCTCTCATCACTTTGCAGACACACTTTACACTAATTAAACATTGCTTCGGTTGTGCAGGTGCGGTTTGGAGATGACAAGTCACATCCATACTGGATCCTGTATGATTACACAGAGGAAGGTGAGGTCAATGTTGGTGATTGGATGTGAGCAGCACACCACCCAGACATTAGCTAAGCGGTGTCCTCCCTCATGTCCAATGGGTTGAGTCAGCAATCTGTATGACACCATCATGGTTGATATGTTCTAGAAGTGTTGTGGTGTAGATTGGTCCATATAATTAACGATTAATTCATACAAAATAAGAGATAGGCGTAGTAAGGATATATTAGCAAGCCTGGAATTGTCCTAAGGCTTCCATCCAATAAATATAAATTTGTTATTAGAATGCAGTAAGTTCTTCCCAGGTTTGGCTGTTTCTGCTGGAATCTTCCAGAATGGAAACAGCCGAGTGCCATCAGCATATGTGGATGGTTACCTCTGTATGGTGGATTATTGGGTTATCCAAGGGAGAGCTCTGGTGTATCATTCAATGATCAAACCTAGGCTCTTCTTTATTGTTCGCTGACGACACTGGCATTTCAGTTGAGGGAAGTGACTGAGACCAGGCCTTTGCCAAACGCTTCTCGTTATGGTCAATGGTTGGCTGGTGACGGATGTGCTGACATTGAATGCCTCAACAACCATGTTACCAGGTGCTCAACCAGGGAGCTAGGACAATGCCATAGCATGGATGCCTGTGCATGGAGCGAGTAGCTGAATACAATTACTTGGTCGTGATGCTTAGGTTGATGTGGCACAGTCATGATCAATACCATTTGTCTAGGTTAGGGAAATTTCTCTCCAATTTTCAGGAGTATAAGATTCGTTCTACCGTCAGATAGGTTAAAACTGGTGTATCCTTCCCTGGTTCAATCTGCCCAATATGGCATTCTGGTTTGAAGGGGGTGGGAGGATTCTTAGCACTTTGACCAGGTTAGGTACCTTTTTGACCCATCTCCAGCACATTTCTACTGAATTTACCATCTAACCAGGTTTTAGCATGGTTGTCCAAAGTCACGTCAGCACTACATTGGACATCTCCGTCAAGGCCAGGCTTGGTGATCATAGCGGACCAAAAGTCACCTTCAGACACCCGGCTCTCACGATGGCTGGTGACCCATTGATCGAACTACTCTCCTCAAATCATTTACAGGTAATTCAACAACACCAACAAGAAAGAGAAAATATGAGTAATTCTTTGACTAATCAATCTGGACGTTTCAAGATGTCTAGATTGAAATGTCCGTCCACCGTCCACGCCGATTTTGGCAGCAGAAAATTTTCTAAAAATCTGAAATTTGGTTCAGAGACGCGTTTCCGGCTTCTCGGTCCATGAAACTATTTAGCCCAAATTTGGGTGGAGTAGGGGTCAAAATAAGTATTTCGAGAAATGGATTTTCGAGATTTCTGGCACCTAGGCGTGTGGGGTGTCATTTTCCACTAATTTTTGGACGCCGAATCCAATGAGACGGGTCCCGGAACGATTGGTGCCCTTTAGATGAGGCTATGGGTTAAAATGGGTATCTATCAACCCATTTCGAATGTTTTTGAGATTTCTGGTACCTAGGCGTGTGGGGTATCATTTTCCACTAAATCATGGACGCTGAATCGATTGGAGCAAGCCCCCATGCTCCTTGTCCAAGGAAAAACCAACCCCTGTGAAGAATTTGCAGCTTTTTAGCGTAATTTGCATGATTTTGAGTTCACTCAGCCTCGCATATCATAGTCTGTAAACCACAAAATCCAAACATCACTTTCACACTGTTGCTACAACGATACATTTCCTCCATTTCAACGTCCATTTATTCTTTCTTTTTCAGATCCCGACGAATCTCTTATTGAAGTACTCCCGCTCGAGTGAACTGTCGCTGTTTGTAGTCGTAAAAGAGGAAAAAGACAAAAAATTCACGTGGTTCAGCCCGTTCAACATTTTTACTGCGGCCTTCGTCCTCCAGTTTTTCCTATTTAGTGTGAAGCATCGTGCTAAATAAACGGTAAAAGGTGGTGTAATGAATTTACAAAATCGTATAGTTCAATCTGTTTCGAAAGAATCCATTCATTCTTGGGAAGAGGAAACATTTACAATCTCCTTGAAATTAGAATGTAGATTTTGTAGGTAATTACTACGGGTGAAAATAATATCAACATTATTATTTAGTATATTGATTGATTGATGATTTTGATTATAAATGGTACGAGTTTGGATCATGTTTATAGTTGATTTAAGGCTAGTATTTAAACCATATTGACAGAGAAGAGCCTCAACCTGATATTTAGGAAAATTTTTGATAGGGACACTCCTTCAAAGGAATTTGAGGACTTCAGACATTTTCCTCTACATATTAGCACGATGGCAGCCTAATATGGCCATATTTCAAATAAGGAGCAGCAAATCTTCGGAGACTTTTGTTGCATCTCTTCTCTATGCTCCGTTCGCAGCCATGTTATTTCGAGTCGTCTTCGCTAGTCTCTCTCCGAATCGGAGAGATTGACTTTTTGCATAAAAACTGGTTGATTATCCAAAGAAGAACCAACCAAAACGTGAAACTTGATCAATATTTAGCCGCGAAAGGAAACCTTACCTTGCCTACGCTGACAGTTATTGGGATTAAACTTACATGCTACCTCGTACGGATTATATAATGATCCGACCATTAGAGTCATAGAAGTTTTAGATTGACAGATAACCACTTCTACAAGGCACCAATTGGTCAGGGACCCATCACAATCGATTCAGCGTCGAAAATTCAGTGGAAAACTAATTCCTTCTCTATGTTCTGCGAGCGCCGCATCTCTTCTCTATGCTCCGTTCTCAGCCATGTTATTTCGAGTCGTCTTCGCTAGTCTCTCTCCGAATCGAAGAGATTGACTTTTTGCATAAAAACTGGTTGATTATCTAAAGAAGAACCAACCAAAACGTGAAACTTGATCAATATTTAGCCGCGAAAGGAAACCTTACCTTGCCTACGCTGACAGTTATTGGGATTAAACTTACATGCTACCTCGTACGGATTATATAATGATCCGACCATTAGAGTCATCGAAGTTATAGATGAAAAGATATAGAAGTTTTAGATTGACAGAACCACTTCTACAAGGCACCAATTGGTCAGGGACTCATCACAATCGATTCAGCGTCGAAAATTCAGTGGAAAACTAATTCCTTCTCTATGTTCTGCGAGCGCCGCATCTCTTCTCTATGCTCCGTTCACAGCCATGTTATTTCGAGTCGTCTTCGCTAGTCTGGTATTCATCGGTTAATATGTAGTCCGCTAGTTACCGAATGTTTCATTCTCAATTAAAACTCTGTATTCTATATTCTCCATTCGCGATCTGATAGTTATAGCCAGGGCAAGGATTTATATGCGCTAAAAACTGGGAAATATGCGCTAAAAATGGCTTATAGTTATGTTTTTTTTTTTTTTTTTTTTTTTTTTTTTTTTTTTTTTTTTTTTTTTTTTTTTTTTAAATTATGCTCTGACGAAATATTATTTTAAAGGGCTCGATGCGTCGAATTCATTTTCAATCGTAAACGCGATATTCAGAACACCTAGACAACAAAATTAATTAATCTCTTAAATTTCAATGATCACTTTTATTGAAAAAATTAACAACCATGTGTGAGCGTAAATTTTCAACACAGAATGTACTAACTGAAACTGCGCTCTTCATCTACGTAATCCAACTCCAATATCTTTTGGAGTGGGATTAAAAAATTCCGGAAATTTTCGAATTTCACTGACATTATTGGCGTCTGTAGCTCGGATTATTTGAAGACCGGTATTTTTTTAAATATATTTTTTTCCATTTTTTTCGGACAGTAACATGGGGAACTACTTAAATTTTTTCGATAACGTCGTTTCAGATTTTTAATGCGCTCTTCATCGGCAATGAGATATCTTGAAGTTTGACAACATCTGTTAAGAAAACCTAGTTTTCACCAACTTCACGAATTTGTTCGATGACTTAATTATCTTGAAACAATGCTTTTGCTTTTGAAATGGCCAGAAATTTGTCTTTTATTTGCAAAGTAATAAATAATTGCGTTCAATCATGTACCCCACCTTGTTATAATCCGCTTAGGAGGCAAATTGGTGAACATCGTTTTCAATAGTTGAACAGGATACGGGATTTTAAGAACACTTTTTTAATGTTGTTGACCAATTCATCGGCTTTGCTGAAGTTGCATCGAAGTCTGCGACCCTATGCACCATTTTAGTAAATCAAATCTTCAAATCTTTGCCAGCCTTTTTCATGTAAGCAGCAGCATCGGTGACCATAATCAAAACGCGATCGTGCTTTATTCCATCGGTTTACAGTAATTCGAGCCCATTATTTGGACATTTTGCTATCGTTTGGGCGTATCATTTTCCACTAAATTTTGGACGCTGAATCCAATGAGACGGGTCCCAGAACGATTGGCGTCCACCAGAAGTGGTTATGGGTCAAAATGGGTATCCATCGACCGATTTTGAAAGTGGATTTTCGAGATTTCTGGTACCTAGGCGTGTGGGGTATCATTTCCCACTAAATTTTGGACGCTGAATCCAATGAGACGGGTCCCGGAACGATTGGTGCCCTCTAGATGAGGCTATGGGTCAAAATGGGTATCTATCTACCCATTTCGAATGTGTTTTCGAGATTTCTGTAACCTAGGCGTGTGGGGTATCATTTTCCACTAAATTTTGGACCCTGAATCGACTGGAATAGGTCCGGGACCCCCCACACCCACTGTTTCCCCCATTTTTCCCATGTTGAAGAAATGAGTCTCCGTACGCCTGGTCCGAGGAATAACCAACCAGCTTTTTTTAGTTTTTAAGCCATTTTCCGACAAAAATAATTTCCACGTCCGATTGCAATTTTTTTTCCGTCTTTGCTGCTGGGGAACGGTCTTATTTGAAGAATAAACGTATTTGTTGAATGCTTCGAGCGGAGAATTGCTCGTTGTCAGACTCATTTCCTTCATTCCGTCATAATAATCACATCAATTCTCGTTGGTGAGGAAATGGCTCGCAGCAGAGGCGTATTATTACTCATCGCGTCTCCAAATCAAGGCGAAGAATTCGAGTCGTTAGTCGAAAGGGGAAATAAAATGGGAAAGAGGACGACAAGTGAGAGAGGTTGGAGGAGGAAGGGAGATGGAGAATGAGAGAGATTGAAGAGAGTTCCCCCTCCCCACCTTACTCACCCGGTGTCGAAGGCGGTGTAATTGGCGGGGGCGGCGGAAGGGGGTGCGGTCGCTAGGAGGAGGGCCGCTGCAGACAGGAGGAGACTTCCGCCGCTGGCTCGGAAGCTGTCGTAGGGTGACGTCATCGCTCCCCATGGCCTCCTATCCCTCTCCGCCGGTCACCCAAGGGCACCCCGCTCCCTCCCCCTCCCCATCTTCGCTCCACCTGTAAACAAAATAGCCAATCGATTAGATACATCGAAATCACACCCTTGTTGACAACGCGAAAATAGTGACTGTTAACACGTTCGCTGCGGATCACGCGCTCAGCGCGTGAGCTCTATTCCAATCTGTGTGCGTCGCACGCGCCTGGCGCGTGAAGGTAGCCTTTACTTCAGATCGCTCCTCCAGTATACCAGAAAGAGAAATGAAACATATTTCTACTTCCCACGCCAGCTTTGAACCTTCTGAAGGTACTGTAAACGTCGGAGTCAGCCGGGGTGTTGCTAAGATGCAAAAAAATAAGTCCGAATTAGGAGACTGTTTTGGAGTTTTCTTGCCATTTTGCATCGTTTTCAGTGTTCCCGCCCAAGATTTCTTTCAGTGCTTCGCTTTAGAACACGAAATACTTCGGTGCAAGTAGTTTACTCGAAGGTAAATAGGCGCGTGAGCTACACTGGGTTAGGAGCTCGCTTCGAATTTCTTTCCACATGCGGCGCACTCACCTGGCGCGTTCTTATTTCATTTGACTCCCGCACAGCTGCTCAAACGAGCTCAACAATTCCGCTGTGAACGTGTTAATAATAAATGAAATGAATGTTTTTCTTCTCAAAGTACTCATGGTTACATAATTCACAAAAGGTACCCATAACAAAAATAATTTTACGAATTAGTCCACTTGAGGGCAGTACATTCTAAGTTATGTAAGAAAATTGTTTATTAAAACAAGCAAAAGAGTCTTTTTACAGATCAAAAACGCTGCAAATTCTTTCACAGGGTCATTCAGCGTCTAAAATTTAGTGGAAAATGATACCCCACACGCATAGGGACCAGAAATCCTGAAAACACGCAATCAAAATGGGTAGATAGATACCCAATTTGTCCCATAACCTCATTCGGTGGGCGCCAATCGTTCTGGGACCCATCTCATTGGATTCAGCGTTCAAAATTTAGTCGAAAATGATACCCCACACGCAGAAAATCTCGAAAAATTCATTCTTCTAACCTATCTAGCAGTTCCTTCTTCCTCACTAGCCTCAATCCTTGCTGTGATCAGCCTTGACTGGAGCTATCAGTTCCTTCTTCCTCACTAGCCTCAATCCTTGCTGTGATCAGCCTTGACTGGAGCTATCAGTTCCATCTTCCTCACTAGCCTCAATCCTTGCTGTGATCAGCCTTGACTGGAGCTATCAGTTCCATCTTTCTCACTAGCCTCAATCCTTGCTGTGATCAGCCTTGACTGGAGCTATCAGTTCCATCTTCCTCACTAGCCTCAATCCTTGCTGTGATCAGCCTTGACTGGAGCTATCAGTTCCATCTTCCTCACTAGCCTCAATCCTTGCTGTGATCAGCCTTGACTGGAGCTATCAGTTCCTTCTTCCTCACTAGCCTCAATCCTTGCTGTGATCAGCCTTGACTGGAGCTATCAGTTCCATCTTCCTCACTAGCCTCAATCCTTGCTGTGATCAGCCTTGACTGGAGCTATCAGTTCCATCTTCCTCACTAGCCTCAATCCTTGCTGTGATCAGCCTTGACTGGAGCTATCAGTTCCATCTTCCTCACTAGCCTCAATCCTTGCTGTGGTCAGCCTTGACTGGAGCTATCAGTTCCTTCATCTTCACTAGCCTCAATCCTTGCTGTGATCAGCCTTGACTGGAGCTATCAGTTCCATCTTCCTCACTAGCCTCTATCCTTGCTGTGATCAGCCTTGACTGGAGCTATCAGTTCCATCTTCCTCACTAGCCTCAATCCTTGCTGTGATCAGCCTTGACTGGAGCTATCAGTTCCATCTTCCTCACTAGCCTCAATCCTTGCTGTGATCAGCCTTGACTGGAGCTATCAGTTCCATCTTCCTCACTAGCCTCAATCCTTGCTGTGATCAGCCCAGACTGGAACTAGGGGGTCTCTAATATCCTCCCTTCATTTTCATAAATTCCACACTTATAAACTGTGTAATATTCAAGATTTGGTTTGCACAGGCTCAACCTATATTTTAAAGTGATAATTAAGTTTGTACCAGACATAATTGAACGCTAATATTCCTGTGTAGTTTGCAATGATATCGTGTATGTGTTGAGAGACTGAAAAAACTTCAAAATGTTGACAATATATCAAAGGGCTGGAAGCGCTCCCCTGCCATTGTAGTTAGCATCTAAATGACTCAGGGCACCCAGTAAACTTGCAGGAGTGACGCATCACCTCTGGAGTTTGAGGCCATTAGCAGAGAGAGATCCTCTATCAACTACCTCTGTTCCATCATCTCGGACATTATGCTAAAGTGAGTGTATTAATCAAACTTGTGGCTCAAAATGAAGCATCAGGCTCTACCTGGCCATCACTGGGGGGAAAGGGTGTAGTTGCCAGTTCACGCGATGCAATCCAAAAAGGGATTTGCACAAGATGGTGATTTGGACACCAATGAGGATTACTAATGGTCAGCAGGAACGAAAACGCAGCAAATTCATTCATGGGGGTTGGTTATTCTTTAAACTAGGAGCAAGAGACTTATTCATATCAATTCAGCGTCCAAAAATCAGTGGAAAACGATACCCCACACGCCTAAATCGTTGAAAATGGGGAAAACAGCGGGTGTGGTGTGTTCTGTACCCATTCCAATCGATTCACCGTCCAGAATTTACTGGAAAATTATACCCCAAATCGAAATTTATTTTTTGGAGAAACGTATTTTTGAGATTCTTTGGGATTAAAGCGTGAGGGGTTTTTCAAACAATTTAGGACACTGAATCCAATGGGTTGCCAAAATGGGTACATACTTATCTCCCTAATTCATAGATTAGATAGATAGATTAATTACACAGGGGTATAGGGGGTGTCCACTGCAGTCTTCACAGCATTGTCCACCCCGCACTTAGGCCTAGTGGCCCATTGTGCTAGCCCCTGGGTGGTCACAAAGCAAGCCAGACTACAAAGGCAAACACGCGTGTTGTGATATGCCCCCGGACAACCGTTTTGGATACTTACTGCCGGTACTAACGCCGGGGGTGCTGGATTCGCGAACCAGCAGCCTCGAAACTGTGGCCACAGGAGTCTCGAGCCCTTAGAGACTGACGCCTTAACGACCTCGGCCACCTCGGCCCCTTCCCTAATTCATAGGTGGAGTTTTCGAGATCTCTGTACCTAGGCGTGTGGGGTATCATTTTCGACTAAATTTTGGACGCTGAATCCAAAGAGACGGGTCCCAGAACGATTGGCGCCCACCGGAAGAGGTTATGGGTCAAAATGGGTATCTATCTACCCATTTTGAATGCGGGTTTTCGAGATTTCTGTACCCAGGCGTGAGGGGTATCATTTTCCACTAAATTTTTGGACGATTAGTACTCGACACTCATTGTTTGTACTAATTTTGTCCATGCTTCTGGTACATTTGCAGTTTTATGTATTGAATTTAGGAGAAAATTAGCGGTTTTCAGATGGTTCTGGTAGTAGTTATTGATGGTTTATCGCCATTTATTTCAAATTCGCTCAATGGCTACAAGGCTAGATGATACTGAACGGATGGGAGTCTGCACAATCGCGTCATTCCTTTGACGAAGGCGCCTATCGCGTTCATGAAAACGATCATTCTCGTATCAGGCTCAGAGTGAGGTCGATGGGAAGTCGCGAAAGACGTGCATTGTTCCTCGAGGATAATAGAAGCCTCGCAGGCAGGCAACCTCTCGTTAATGGCACTCAACCTGATCCCAAACCAGCTCAGCAGGAGGCTCCTTGAGCTGAGGTTCGCCTCATCCGGTCAATAAAACCTAATTTCGGTGGAAAGGAGAATCGAGCACCGTCAGGCATTGAATGAACAACGAAGCCCGTCCTATTGTGCCTGAATTGATGGTCATTTCGTTGTTCATTCGTAAAATGCTGAGGATTGAGAGTGCTGGGTACTTGACAGAACAGAAAAGTGGCATCTTATCAAGGTTGTTCCTCTTTTGGTAAGATATTCCTTCATGAAGGATACACTTGATAACGTAAATAATATAAATAAAATAGATTTAAAAAATCTGCAAATTCTTACACACGGGTTGGTTATTTCTCGAACCAGGCGCATGGAGATTCATCTCTTAAACATGGGGAAAATGGGGGGAAACAGTGGGTGTAGGTGGGTCCCGGACCCATTCCAATCGATTCAGGGTCCAAATTTAGTGGAAAATGATACCCCACACGCCTTGGTACCAAAAATCTCGAAAACACATATTCGAAATGGGTAGATAGGCACCCATTTTGACCCATAACCTCTTCCGGTGGGCGCCAATCGTTCTGGGACCCACTTCATTGGATTCAGCGCCCAAAATTTAGTCGAAAATGATAACCTACACGCCAAAAATTACGAAAATTCATTTTTCAAAAAACACATTTTGACCCCTACTCTCCTCAAATTTGGTCCGATCGGGCTGAAAAGTAGCGACACAACGTTGGTTGAAATGTAATCCATGCCAAAAATCACGAGGCCCTGTGCCAGCCAGGCATTTCCTGCAAAGACAGCTGCCTTTTGTAGGCGCAGTTGACAACACCAAAACCTCCAAAAATCTCCAAAACCCACTTTTCAAATAAGTAGATAGAGCGGAAAAGTATCGAGAGCCAATAATGGGACCCTAACCAAAATTTCAAGTTTTTTGAAAATTTTCTACTACCAAAAATGGCGGAATTTTCGGGGTTTTTTGAAAATTAGGCGTATGAAGGTGGGTCATTTTCCCCAAATTTTTTTTTTTTTTTTTTTGGCGCTGAGTTGATTTTAATGTGTTTTCCTGATGCTCTAGCTTCAATGCTTCGAGCTTCTGGAGGACGCTGTTGTTAAGCCAAATAGTTATTGCTGACGTCATTATGAAGTCGTGCCTATACCCTGAGACGTGTCCCTGAGACTGTTGTAGAGAATCAACGACCAAATGTGTTTACGCTGAAGTCTTCTCCTGTGGTTGTCAAAACACAGTTTCTCTCGCGAAATAAACAACCAACCACGTAGTGAGAGAGAATATCGGTGGGGTTGGAGGGAACAATAATTGAAGATGAGGCTAATGGAAGAGGAGCCGGAACGGATCCATTACTCAAACTGAACCCATCTATTCGACGAGGAAGAACAACAGGACGGTCAATGTTTTTATTTTGCGCAATACGCAACTTCAAACGAGCCCAAATAAAAGAGAGTGGTCTTAAACGACGTGCCAGGAAGTTTATTGCGCCTGTCACGGAGGAACTTTTGTGAGAGACGAGTCAACTAAACGTGATAGGCCGAGCAAAATGAAAAACGTTATCTGTATTGTCATCAGGTGGATATAGGTCTTGGAGATAAGGGATTCATTCGTACCAGGAGCTTGGGGACTCACACCAATCGATTCAGCGTCATAAATTTAGTGGAAAATGATACCACACACGCCTAGGTACGAGAAATCTCGAAAACCCACTTGGACCCAGAACCTCTTTCAGGATGCAATCGTTCTAGGACCCATTTCATTGGATTCGGCGTCCCAAATTTAGTGGAAAATGATATCCAACACACCTTGATCGCTGAAAATCCCGAAAATGGGGGGAGCGTTGGGTTGAAGCGTTGGCAATGCAAGAAAGCCAACTCAGGGGACAATGGACCATGAAATTGGACCCTGAGAAGGGAATGTCAAAGAAATCCTGGCTCTGTGCAGCCTAACGGGGAACACTGAAGCCAGTCGTACCTACAGGGGAAGTGCGTCACCCTAACAGAGAGCAGACCCTGAAGGAAGCACATATCAGCCATCTTGGGCCAAAGATGATCAACCTCCTGGCTCAGGGCAGCATAAAATGTGTGCCCTTTCATTGAATCCTCATCTTGACCGTCTCCCCATGGAGGATGGCTCAATGGACACGATCAAGTTGGTCGGCATTGTACTTGTAATGGGGGCTCTACGCCACCGAAGTGTATTCCTCAGTAGGAGAGACTGAGGGTGATCAGGGAGGAATCCTGGTCGAATTGCTAAGTGTGTCGCTTTACATAGCCCAATAGTCCTAATCGCAGGAAACACGTCTGGAAGATGTGGTCAGAGACTGTCCAGCTCTGTCAAAGCAGGCTGAGGTACTTCCCAAGTGCTCCTGAACCTAGTGAGGAAAGAGCACTCCATTGGAATAACCAAGGGGTTGACGGATTGATGGTACAATAACACGCCACAGTCTGGCTGAGGAGCACCAACACACAATCATCCAGGCAGGACTGTAAAAGAGCATAGTCCGAGTGATGACTGTCCTTGAGGAAGATCTTGAGATCATCCTGTTTGCCTGCCTGAGATACATCCTCTGTGGGATATCACGTCTCGTTACCGATGACATATTACGTTGGTTAGCCATCATAGCATCCCTCATTTCGAAGCCTCTCGCCCGTCACATCTTTATGATGCATCGCTTTTCGTCTGATTGAGAAACGAGGAAAAAAACCAACAACGGTCATAACTCCAAACCTTCCGAAGAGCGGGGAAAAAGAAAAGCGCGAAGAGAAATTCGAGACGAACTCCTATTGGCCTCCAAATATGCTTGTCCATCAAAGCCGCGTTTCTCTTGGCAACGGGCGGCAGAAAAAGGAGAAACTTCACGAGAAAAATGACGTCATAATTCTCTTCTCGGCGAAACCATTGTGAAGAGATGGCTCGTGGGTTGGGCAACCACCGACCCGCTGGGTTCTCGGGTCATTTGCGTTGGGGCATTTCGCTCTTTGGAAAAAAGGGAGACCGTTTGAGCTATTAATCTCGAGAGCAGCTTTTCCTCGCAAGGCGCGAAACATTTCAAGTCGAGGATCAACACTTCCAACAAGTTTGCGCTTTCCTCTTGCCACGAAACATTCAAATTCAAATGAGTTGGGACGTGAAGATTCTTTCCAAACCGCTATCACATCCAAAGGAGAATGTGTTTCAAGTTGTGAAACACATTTGGGCCAATCTAAAATGTTGGTTGCATTGCTGTTACTCCCAGTCTGAGTATGACAAGAAGAGAATTTATTCAGAGATGATGCAATTGGCATGCTGTTTGGAGGGTAAAATGTCAGCTATGGCATCTTGGGACATGCTGCACAAGGGCCTTCTCTCTTTCATGTTGGCTCACAGTAGTGATGGTTATGATTATGAAACCTCAGGTACCCAAAGCATTGCGCCATTTTCTCGCTCTTTTTGGTCTCCAGGACGACCTTAGGTTCAACAGCTCCTCAAAATGACAGCTGTCTTTGCAGGAAATGGGAACAGTGAATTTTGACGTGGATCACTTTTCAACCAACGTAGCGTCGTTGGTCGCATTGCGGTCACTTCCAGTGTTAGTATGAAAAGAAGAAAATTGATTTAGAGATTAGCTCAGCTTTATCATTGTCCCGCATGCTAATGCAGTTAGGAGGGTGAAAAGCCTGCTGGGGCTCCTTTGTCCATGCTGCACAAGGAATGAGTAGGCCTTCTCTCATCAAGTAGGCACACGTTAGTGGTGATTATGATGATGAAACTGGCGCTAAACTGGTGGCTGCAACTGTGTTCAACATGGAAACCCACAGGTACCCAAAGCATTGCGCCATCACATCTGTCTCCTTGTCTTCCAGGAGGACCTTAGAGGTAGGGATTTGGCAACAGCCAAGTCTGGCTGACACCATGTAAATTTTGACGTGGATCACTTTTCAACCAACGTTGCGTCGTAGGTCGCATTGCGGTTACTTCCAGTGTTAGTATGAAAAGAAGAGAATTGATTAAGAGATCAGCAATATGCGCGATTAGCAATATAATTAGCAATATTCTGGAGACGTTACAGTTTTTTGGCAAGTGTCAGTATCAAAGTAAAGAATAAT
>CM034006.1:22441431-22515990 GCA_019603395.1 Cyrtorhinus lividipennis
TGAAGAGGTTATGCGCCTGGTCCGAGGAGTAACCAACCCCTGTGAAAGAATTTGCAGCGTTTTTTGAAATCACCCTTGAATCAAGTTCAACTTCATACCACAAAGTACACTTGGACAAAGGTTCAATCAATCTTAATGGATGCAGCCCCATTGTCTGCAGCGATCCTGGAGGTTGTCCACCATCGCTAATACATATGTTGCCACCAAAATATCTGTAGCCTACGGTATTACTTAGCTGTTGTACGTGCGGGCATACGGATTTTTGTAGACTGATTTGTTTTTGTAGGTAGTGAATCATCTTGTACTCATTGACTTGCTCTCAATTGGGATCTTTACAATGGTGATATGATGTAAATTATTATTAGAACGATTGAACATGATTGATGTAGCCAAATTAAATACGACCTGCCTGACACTCTGATGTGATAGTTGGTACAGATTGATGGCACAGTAAGTATGAGTCAGTATTGTCGAAGGACGCAATTATAAGAGATCAATAACTCAAGATTTCCTTTTAAAATAGCTCATTTGCAGCAGAAAAACGTATGATTGCTAGTAGTATTTTGTGACTTGAAACAGTCAGCAAAACAACAGGGTAGTGAGTCGAGAGGAGATTTCAAGCACCCTTGCAGTGCTGCTGCAAGTGGTTGTCCACCGAACTAGCTTGTTTCTTCCTCTTTAAAGTGAACTAGCCCTGCGACAGACTACGACTTGCTCTAAAAGTGAGTTTAAAAGAGCTGTGTGTAAAAATTAAGTGCCTCCCAGATCCCTCTACGTAGTATAAAGTTGACCACCCGTTTCGAACTACAATTGAAGACGTTTTTATTTGAACTCTCAGAGGGTTCCTAATTGATGAAAGCTGTAAAAAAGCGGACCTTAACAATAAAAGTTAGATAAGGAGGACGTCAAAATAGAAGCAACACTGGCAACGCGGTAAAGAAAAGTTTCCCGAGGGTGAATAAAGGGGGTGGTGAGAGGGGGGGGGGGGCAAAGAAGATCAATGGAAGTCTCTCTCGCCCAGACACTGCTCCATCAGTTAAGTTATCATCAATAATCTAACGTCATCATCAAGTCAGTAGGATGAGATTCGATCAAAGTTAAATTTCTCAAAGAGGGGTTCGATAGAAACAAAATGTAAATTACATTTTGTGAAAAATCCAATTAAGTTTCTTCATCTATTTAATTGCTAAGGAGAAGATTGAATACGCGGGGTTGTTGGCTTTTCACATTGTTTCAAACGTATGTCAAGTACTGTGCTGTAATCGAACCCCGAATAGGGAAATGCGTACATCCAGAAAGAGCATTCACAAGGGTTATCCTCAGACTAGGAGCATGAGGACTCACTCCAATCGATTCAGCGTCCAAAATTTAGTGGGAAATGATACCCCACACGCCTAAGCCACGTTGATTGAAGGTATTCACTTTGATGCACCAGTTACGAGACCACTCTTCTTTTGAATTGATGTGCTCCTGCAATAACCTACATGAACCCTCAGATGTATCAGCTCTCGTAAGAACAGCTACATCATCAGCAAACATGGAAGTGATCATATTAACGTTGCTAGGAAAGTCATTTGCATGTAGCAGGTAGAAAAATGGGCCCAACACACTGCCTTGCGGCACTCCAGCATTGACAGTATGTGTGACCTGGCTCCTTCATATGGGACCGAGTATGTTCTACCAGATAGATAGGGCTGAACGATCCAATAGTTGGTGTCTGGAAGATGAGGTTTCATCTTGAAGAGCAGGCAGTGCCAAACTAAATCGCCACATGCCAAACAGGTTATGGGTGATAAGCAGTCCCAACACCCGCGTTCTGTGGCAAAGCCCCCAGTATTGGCCTACGTTTGATAATCACGAATTGCAGACATTTGTTCATGATCCTGCGCTGAATAAATTCTTCTACACGAGGATAATGGCTATAGCAAAGGAGAAAGCATATATTGAACACTACATCGTCAGCAAACATGGAAGTGAACATGTTAACGTTGCTGGGGAAGTCATTTGCATGAAGGAGGTAGAAAAATGGGCCCAACACACTGCCTTGCGGCACTCCAGCATTGACAGTATGTGTGACCTGGCTCCTCCATATGTGACCGAGTATGTCCACCCAGATAGATAGGGCTGAACGATCCTATAGTTGGTGTCTGGAAGATGAGGTTTCATCTTGAAGAGCAGGCAATGCCAAACTAAATCGCCACATGCCAAACAGGTTATGGGTGATAAGCAGTCCCAACACCCGCGTTCTGTGGCAAAGCCCCCAGTATTGGCCTACGTTTGATAATCACGAATTGCAGACATTTGTTCATGATCCTGCGCTGAATAAATTCTTCTACACGAGGATAATGGCTATAGCAAAGGAGAAAGCATATATTGAACAGCTACATCGTCAGCAAACATGGAAGTGAACATGTTAACGTTGCTGGGGAAGTCATTTGCATGAAGGAGGTAGAAAAATGGGCCCAACACACTGCCTTGCGGCACTCCAGCATTGACTGTATGTGTGACCTGGCTCCTCCATATGGGACCGAGTATGTTCTTTCAGATAGATAGGGCTGAACGATCCTATAGTAGGTGTCCGGAAGATGAGATTTCATTTTGAAGAGCAGGCAGTGCCTAACTATCGCAACGCTCTGCCAAACAGGTTATGGGTGATAAGCAGTCCCAACACCCGCGTTCTGTGGCAAGCCCCCAGTATTGGCCTATGTTTGATAATCACGAATCGCAGACACTTGTTCATGATCCTGCGCTGAATAAATTCTTCTAACACGAGGATAAAGGCATGGCAAAGGAAAAGAATATATTGAACAGCTACATCGTCAGCAAAACTGGAAGTGAACATGTAACGCTTGCTGGGAAGTCATTTGCATGAAGGAGGTAGAAAAATGGGCCCAACACACTGCCTTGCGGCACTCCAGCATTGACTGTATGTGTGACCTGGCTCCTCCATATGGGACCGAGTATGTTCTTCCAGATAGATAGGGCTGAACGATCCTATAGTAGGTGTCCGGAAGATGAGATTTCATTTTGAAGAGGCAATGCCAAACTAAATCGCCACTTGCCAAACAGGTTATGGGTGACAAGTAGTCCCTTCACATACCCAAGTTCTGTGGCAAGGCCTTCAGGATTGGCCTACGCTTGATGATCGTGGTCGCCACTTCACGATTTGCGGACACTAGTCTTAAGGCGGATAAAGGCCATTGCAAAGGAGTAAGAACATATTCGAAAAGTTTGCAAATGTATTGAAGCTGTGCAGAATGGCCGAGAACCTGATGACGTCAGACGGAATATCCCGTATTCATTAGCACCCACTTGAAAGCTACCACCCCCTCCACACCCCCTTCAGGGGCTCAGTTTGAAGCAAAAAAACCGAGTTCTGAATTGGAAATAGCTCAATTTGCATCTTCATTGAAAGGCATCCGCATATGAGGCTCTTGTACGTTCAATATGTACATTGCAAGTCCCTCCGCCCAATTAAAAGTAATTTTTAATTATGACACGGTGGTTTTTCAATTCAATTAACCTTCCCCTGTTGGCGCCACGTACGATTCGTGGAGAAAGTTCTTCAACACCTTTCTCGCAATTATAAATCCTTCTCCAACATCTTCCAGTTCTTGAAGAACATTGAAAAAAGTTTCAAGATTCAAAACACGGCTTGGGAGGCAAAAATCATCTTCGTCCTCTGTATCCGAGGTAATTTTGTTCGCCCTACTTGGCCCTATTGAAATCGGTTGAGCAACGGGGCGGAAACACACTCAGGATATCCAGTCATGGCAGATGTTTCATGGCATCATTTGGAAAAACTTCAAAGAATGAAAGTCACCCTTCATGAATATTTAGCGGAAACGGAGGGAGACAAAAATTTCGGTTATGTACCGCAAAAATATTGTTGATTGAAAATCCACTTGTGATATAAAAGTCGGTTTTTGCAATCCAACTTTAAAAGCTGCTGGAAATTATTATTATTATTATACAAGGTATGGGGAAACTGTGAGTGTGAGTGTCTGGAAATTGATGGCCCTCATTCAGCGACCGTCCCATTTAGTGGAAAATGATACCCCACACGCCTAGGTACCAGAACATATAAAACCAATCTCCGTCCATGTACCTAATCTGACCCATACCCACCTTCAGAGGGCTAATCGGTCCGGGACCCATCTCAATGAATTTTGCATCCAAAATTCAGTGGAAAATAATACCCCACACGTATAGTTCCAAAAAAGTCCAAAAATCGAGTTTCAAGAAACACATTTTTACCCGTACCCTTCCCAAATTTGGTCCGATCAGGCAAAATAGTTTCAAGAATCAGCTAGAGCCTGAAAGAGGTCTCTAACCAAAATGTCTGACTTTTAGATAATTTACTTCAACCTAGAGCGCCGATGACGGCGGACGGCGTGCTGCGCACAGCGGACAGACATTTTGATTTCATGATGTAAACATACTGATTGATTTGTGGGCTAATCAAAGCGGTTGAACTCTCCATTACCTTGGGCATGAAAACAGATTGGTTATTCAAGGTATGACTAACCAGAAACACAAATGTATGACGGCCGTCCACGTTTTTGGAAGTAGAACATTTTAAAAAATCAGAAATTTAGGTGAGCTACCAGTTTCCGGCTCTGGTTGGTCCTCAAAACTTGTCGCCTCAATCGGACCAAATTTGGGGAGGGTATGGGTGAAAATGAGTTCGAATATTTTTTTTGGAATCACTAAATTATGGGCGGTGAATCGATTGGAATGAGTCCTGGACACCCATTGTTTTCCCACACTCTTACTCTAAGGGATATTAAACGAGAATGACCGAACGTACATTCAAGTCCGTTTGATTTAGGATCCCGATTGGTAGACGATGGTTTCCACGTCCTTCGGAACAACACCGTTTCATTGTTTGAAGATGAGAAAGCCACTTGACTATAGAGCTGCCAGATATTTTCCCTAGGTTTGATCAGAGGGTCCGCTCGGAGCGTTATCTTCGTCCGATCCGCGATATCGATGGGGTCATTCAACGTTAGCCTTCACCTAAATTGACGCGAGGTTACAATCAGGACCATTCTGATGTTGATGGTGAATAGAAAAAGGAATGAAGCGTCCTTTCGGACTTCGCAATTAAAAATCCGTCAATTTACCTGTACGAGCGTGTTGCTACTTCTGCGTACTGCAAATTCAGCAGCAAATGGGCCACCTGAGTAGAGCGTCCTATTACTAAATCGTTTATATATATTTTTTCATTATTCATTAACGTATTAATCATATTTGGGTGTACAGGCTACAATCATTACACAAATAATGGGACAACAGCCAAAATTACATCCTGGAAACTTACAGGCAGGAGTCAAATCTAACAAAGCTACCAAAAGGGCTGATAGCTTTTAGAGAACCATTGGGAGGAAAGTTCCCTCTTTCTGTGCTGCTATACTCTAGCTACAATAAAGTTCCTTGCGCTTTACCATATATATTCTTCTATTAACCAATCCAGCAAGACCACTCTGTTAACAATTTACATCATGGGAGCGAGTCAGTGAGTACAAAAAGACAGAATACCTACAAACAGATCAGTCTACAGAAAATCCATACATAAGACAGCTAATGAATACTGTAAGCTTCAGAAATTTTGGTGGCAACATATGTGTTAGTTAACAGTGGACAACCACCAGGACTGTAGCAATAATTTTTGTACTTCTCATAATATTAGCATATTATGCTAATGATATGTGGAGGAAATAATGAAAGATAGACTCAGTGTTAATGCTGGGTTTATGTCAAAATGGCAAATAAATCCAGTGGGACCCAGAAAAAAAATCTTTTTTGCTCAACTTTCACTTTTTACGTTTTGAAATATACGAATCTAAAATGTTTGTCCCTCATTCATGCCATTTTTGGCTGTGATATATGTTCAAAAATATGAATTTTCGGTCAGTGACCTCTATTACCCTCACGTTGATCTTTAAATGCTTTCATTCCAATAAAAAATGGGTTTTGTTGAAACGGGCTTTAAATATTTCTGGAGACCTAGTCGTGTAAGATATAATTTTCCAATTTGTTTTCTCTTTTTCTCGTTAAATTGATGAAAATTCGGGACGTGTACCGATCGTCTCAAACCGGTGGCCGGTTGTTGAAGATGAAAATGACTGTTTTAGAATGGATTTTTGACTCATTTGTGAGCGAGCATACTGCGGTAGGTATCATTTTCCACTGGATTTCAGACGCTGAATCTCTTTAATTACTTACTCTGTAGACTTTGATAATTAACATAGTATCTCTGTTAACAAAAAATTAACGATGGTGGAATAATTTGCAGTAGCGTAATCTATTATAGGTATTGCATTATCTGAGCTTCGTATGATCTATCCTGACAACTGAATTCCGCATCCATCCAACGAAGACGATTATCATAATTACAGATTTCCTAGTTCGACAGTGTTTCCGTTGACCTCAAAAATTATTCTCGTTGACAGGGCTCATTTCATTCTAGTGGATTCACAACACTCACATGGGTGGTGAGTATAGAAAGTATAATTTCAGAGCCGACCACCTCTTTCATGGGAGTTCCCAACCGTGAACAAAGGGCGCTGATTACGATTAGCGACGATTAGGTAATTAAATGCCGTAACGAGGCTCAACTTTGGAACGCAACACACTGAAGGAATTACGATCGACTTCACCGAACTAATGACACAAGACGCAAAAGAAATGCCATCAATGAGACGGGAGATTGTTTTTAAAGCGAGCCAATCAACTGGTGTAGTACATAGTCTGATTAAACAGAGCACGTCTTCAATGCCTACGTAGTTTCCCATTTTGGAGCAAAGGGCTTCATCGTTCGAGTTAAAACCACAACACCGTGGCAACGAGGACTCCAAACTTACACAATAGCGAAGGGAGTGTTCATTGTTATTTCTGCTTATTGTAAGCCTTACCGAGCAATTCGAAACATCGGGTGTTGACCCCCTCACCGACACTACCATGCATTTCACTTCTAATTAACTTACAAGCGTACAATTTAGAACAGAAACAACAGCCGCCGAAGGGAGAAGATCCAAAATATACAAGATAGTTGAATATGTACAACATTTCATCTGCAACTAGAAAACACTTTGAAAACGCCTTAAATGATTCCAAAATGCTTCATTATTTTAAGTAGAGTAGCTTTATTATTCGAAATTCAGCGGAAATGCATACCACGCACGCCTTGATCTCAGAAAACTCAAAAACCTCCAGTTAATATATTCCTTTTTTTTTCGCGTATCCACCTGTACTTTGAGGCAGATGGGAAAGCAAGTCCCATATGAAGTCTATGGGCAAAGCTTGGATTATCTTATAGCAGAGAACCAACATTTTAAATTTTGTCTATTGCTGTTCACCATGCTGATTGAAGATTGTTAAAGTTGAGAATTTCCAGCTTTTCAACGGTAGGTATCACCAAATTGATATGGCGCCTGAAAATTGAGAGAATGAGAGAAAATATGTTTTTGAAACCCGACTTTTGGGATATCTGGAGAGGATTCGGGGTATCATTTTACTTTATATTTTGGACGCTGAATCAATTGGGAAGGGTCCTGGCCCGATGGACGCCCATGGAAAGTGGTTATGGGTCAATATGGATGCCTGCTATATGGGTATTGAAAGTGAATTTTCGAGATTTTTCTGGACCTAGGTGTGTGGAGTATCATTTTCCGCTGAATTTCAGAAATGAATCTATTGTGATGGGTCGCTGACTGATTGCTGCCTACTGAAGGCGGATTGGCTTCAAAATGGGTTCTTATATACTTTGAAGTAAACTTTCGAGATTTTGAGGTATTTCGGCACGTGGGGCATCATTATCCACTAAATTGTGTTCGCCGAATCGGTTAGAATGAGTCCTGGACGCTCACTGTTTCCTCCATAATCTTGCTCCAAGGAATAATAAAACCATTGTGTATCAATTTACGGCGTTTTCTACAGTTTTATCGATCTGTCATTCACTCGACATCCAACCTGTTTCTGCCATGTAACAGCAAAGGTCGCTTAGTACATCGGTGACTTTGCCATCCCTATCAATAGTTCAAGTTTCATCTTTTTCAAAATCCAAAATTTATTTTTTAGGGAGCATATTTTGGTTTTTACCATGCTTCCGTACTTGTCGGAACATGTCATTTCGTGGGGAAAAAATTGAATACATCCCCTATTGATTTTCATTGCTTATTGAAAACGCTGTTTATTCGTTTGCTTTTCTATTTCCGTCGAGTAGAGCCAGGACAATTCTTTTTAGAGTGACACCTCATTTCACTTTCTCGAGTCACTTTGAGACTGACTGACGGTCAGCGGAGTTTGTAAAAAAAAACTTTCTTTCTTTTCGGCCGGTGACCGTGAGAATGCTCAACGAGGAAATGACCGCTCCATTCAACAAGATGCGCCCCAAACTAATTTTACGTCCTCTCGACCGTGAAAACGAGAGAAAGAGAAAACTTGAACTCGGGCGGGAATTAATTTCCTTAGTTCCTGTGTCATCCTCCGCTTTGTTCATCTTATACCTCAACCCCGTATCAAGCCTACCGCGATATTTCTACGGGAATTCGTAAAAGCTGAGAGTTCATTCGACACCACAATTGCTCACTAAAGTGGTCCAAATTGACTTCTGCGTCTCTGACGAGCGTATTTACTTGTTACAGGAGGTGTCACAATGGCACAGCTCTTACGAGCGGGAGGAATAATATTTCTACTGCTACTCTATAAATGCTCAGCGATCACAAATACCGCGAACAGCCAACGCTCGATTTTCTCGAAGAGGAATGGATCATCGCTCGGTACAGCAGGTATACCTATCACATTTTTGCATAATATTTTTTATTCAGCTTGGCCATGTGGAGTTATATGCAAGTATTTAGTGGATTTTCCTTTCAAAAATGAATTGAATAATTTTGTACTTGTGAACGCGTGAATTATTCAGACTTTGAACGTGAAAAATGCACGTCGGTTCGTGTAAAAACTGCGCAAAATCAAACCACAGATCGTGGCTCACTCTGGGATGGCTAACGTAGATCATTTTTGGATCTACTCAGCGGAGAGAACAAGGGAACCTACAATTAGCCCGAGATAACTTTTTTTACGCGAGTAAACTTCGCTCGGGCTTACAGAGGAATTACATTTCATTGGGTGTGTAGAGAGCGTGAAATCCCATGTAGGAAGGTGAGTGTAACCAGTTTCAGTTGGAAACTGATAATTAGCTTTACGACTTTTCCTGCGTTCTCAGTTATATACATTCCCTCGAGAGGTTTAAATAATGTATCTCTTCGTCTTGCGCTAACTTTTATAATCATTCATCAGATATTCACTTGTTGTTGATGTTGCTTGAGGTTCGTGTTGTGGCACCAATCTGTAACGAGGTGATGATATTAAGTTTCTTCCGAAAAGTTACACAATCAGGGTATTGTTATTTCTGGATTTAAACATCTCTTGGTTGAATAATTATTAATATAGTTTACTTTGGAATATTGTTGTTCCCTCATTAAAAGAACGTTGTGTGGAACGTTGATATTATGGTCCATTTTGCTGTTTATTCTCTAGAAGGAAATGAAATAAATCAATAAAATAATTCGGAATAAAACCCTTACACGTCTAGGTCCCCGTCTCTCCAATCCACTCATCCATTACTCACTCATTGGACGCCAATTCGGACGGGAATCATATAATAGAGACAATGTGAATGTTTAATTTCAAGGAACTGGTGACAAAGCTGAAGACAAATGCACGACGAGTTTGGAGTCCGCTTTGTACAATACGAGAACGAAAAATAGAAGAAGTGGGAGTGGCGCTGCTACGTCAGCAGCCGGGCCGTTAGATCTGAACGGTTACGCTCTTCACCAAGCTCTTCGTTCAGCACCATACGACATGTACCTGACTGATATGCGAGTCAGGGCTCCCCCCAAATGGGCAAGAGTCGATAAATGCAGGTATGTAAAGAGGAACATTATTATTAATGGTGGAATGCTAACTTGAATAAAATAGGTGGATAATGCGATAACGGAGTATTTTCTACTCTAACCTGAAATTGTTTTTAAAATTTTTATTTATTACTCTTTTTGGAGGAAAATTTAATAAAAACAATCACTGAAACAAAATAATTCCGTATAATTAATAAACGGAGTCCAAATTAATTCACAAGTTCTTAGTTCAAGATTAAACTGAATCACGAAGTTAACAGTAACAATAAATCGTCTTTCCATCCAGGTCCCAATAGTTCTTATCACAGTGATAATGTTTTCCAGGGCTTAATCGTTTTAGGTTCGTTAATCGTTAATCGTTAGGTAGAATCACTCAGCAGCGTCGTCTGCATAACCCTACCAGAATGATGCCCTCTGGCAACTCAGGTTGAAAAATTCCACCATGGGTTGGCCCTAGTACTGATCCTTGGGCTGCTTCTGCTGTGATTACTTTTTGTCCTAGAGCAGTGTCATGAACCAGAGATTTGTCAGCTAGGTGTATTTTCAGTACTCCTAGGAGATCGGGTAGCATGTTAAAGTGATTGAAGCGTGTCTTGCCATCTGGCTGAATTGAATGCGTTCTTGACATCCATAGTTACGAGCCGTCCCACACAAATGCACATGGACAGAAGCTTTTTCATTTCCTAGGAGTAAAATTTACTCTGTGATATCTTTCTGATAACAATGATCCATTCCACTGGGTAGCTGTTGATTCTTAGTGACGTTTCAGATTTGATCCTATCACCGGGACGCTTCAAGCGAGATTGGCTTTCCGGGATTTGTCCGTGACGGGTAAAGTCAAATTGTACAGCGAAAAATTGGTTTTTCTCGTCCCTCCGGTCGAAAGGTGTAACATGACGTTGAGAATGCGGCAAGCCGGAGTGGGGTGAGTAGAACCAGGAATTTTATTGCCGATTGACGCTGATTTTACTATCTCCTGATGGCCATTTCACACAAAATTAATTATCTAACATTTTCAGGTTCACGGTTCACCCGGCAGGCGACAGAGCACTAAACGCCGCCGCATCTGGACCTCATGTCCACACTGCAGCCACATTCGTTGAACCGCAATTCGTCAGTGTTCATTCTTATGGATGCGAAAGGTAGGCTCTCGGTTATAGTTGCAACCCCTACGTGGTAAACTGGAGTTGGTTTGACATTGTGGTGTTGCCTATGCCAGATGCTAGATGAGCAGAAAATATCCCTCAGCCCCTCAGAATGGACGGTCAACATGCTATCTCTCTAGTTGAGAGTCGGGAAAGTAGGGCGACCTGGCTTCGGCTAGACGCTCGTAATTCAGCATGGCTTAGTAATACTAATAAATTACCAAGGTAGCATTGTTTTCAAAATCCTTCAATAGGTTTCAAAATTAATCTTACTGGCAGCTTACGTTATCAGAAGTGTCATAAGATATTATAAAGTAGCTGAATGGTACTCATTTGAAATCAGAAATTGATTACAGTCGTAGTCGGGTTACTGATAGTATGTCCCCAAGGAGGACACGGAACAGACGCTCTGTCGAAGTGACACACTTTGGTCTTGGTATAAACAAGAAAAACATGAGGCCTGTTATTTCACAGCTGAACTGAGACAAAAAGTAGTGTCAAATCCTTGTGGCTATATGCTTATGTTCATCTCGAGGGGGTAGTTTTACCTTTTAGAATACATTTTCATAATTTACGTTCCAGCAATCCACCAGATGCCGTCCTGAGAAGATCAGACGGACCGCAAGGTCGATCCGTTGAACAAGACTCCAAAGACTTTGAGCCCCGAGCCGAAATGTCTCAAGAGATGGAGGAAGTTTTCATTCGTGGAGTCCGGTCCCTCATCACGCGTTACATGGAACATCAGATGGAGCCTGCATTGAGGGACACGCTCATGATGAACTTAGGTTATTCCATATCCTACGGCAAGAGATAACCTGCCGCCATTCCTGCTGCCATTAGCTGCTAGTTTGTGTAGGTGCTGCGCTATTATCCGCCGTAAAATTATTTTCTCACTTACCTATTATATTTATTTTGTGCATACACCGAGGGGAGCTTCCTGAAAAAACTTCAGTTTCAATTCAAAACTGCCAAATCTGCAAATGATTTTACCAACAACTGGGAAGATTCAACCTGAGCAATTCGACTCTTGCGATGGTTGAATAATACGAATTTCAGACGCATAAACATTTTGATTGTATTGACTGCAGTATTTTCTGTCTTTTATTTTATTTTATGCAATTTTTTTAATCCGTTTGGTCAATCATTATTGAGAACACAAGAGTATACATTTCTTAGACACACAGCCACATGCGGGAATTTTGTTTGGGTGAAATGAATAAGTGGCCTGATGAGTGCATGCTTGAGATCTGGCCATTTTGATCCTACTTGGATTATAAATCTGTGGTAATGTACAGTGTACAGGCCAATGATGTAAGAAACTGGAGAGATACTGTCAGATGGTATAGTGCTAACTTGACTACAATGGCATTGGTTCAACCAGGTTTACTCGTTGCCTCTTAGGCACTCCAGTTTTGGTCTGCTTCCAGCAAAGGGGTCATGACCTGGAGAGTTCTCCTTTAACTTGATCCACATTGTGGCGTGGAATTTGACATAACCTGGTATAATTCTGTACGGTGCACTAAAAAAATGGCATTGGCACTCATCATTATTGATCAACCAGCAGCCCCTTCACAGCAATTAGGCTTCGAGCAGGAATGATTTAGACGGACTCGTATAACCCTGCCTACCTGTGGTGTCAGGCTCTTTAGCAAGGAAGTTTACTGTAACACTCTTGCGTTCCACATTAGCCTACTGCCTGGGTGGGCACCTGATTGTGGTCGTTGCTACACTTGACAACGCCCTTCTGCATGACATTACTGCAGCAGTAACACGAACTTGAATCATCACATTCACTAGATAGGTACTGAGCTATCCGTCGGTGTCATTTGCGAAAGGTAGTTTTGGCAGCCAATTGATCGCTTACACAATTTTCTGGTATGAGGCTAGTGATGATTGAATGTCCTGCTGCAAAGGGTGCAGGCAGTCAATAGCCTAGCTTGATGTTGTGGAGTCATCAACCAGCAGCCCCTTTACAGCAATTTGGCTTTGAGCAGGAATGATTTAGAGAGATTCGTACAAGCGCTGCGCACCAGACTCTACAGCGAGGAAGTTATCAGTAACAATCTTGCGTTGGCCAGTGAATAGCCGTTGTCTGGGTGGCCACTGGATGTTGTTGCTACACTTCACAATACTTTTCCGATTGACATTATTACGGCAGTAAGACGACCTCGAATCATTACATTCACTGGAAAGGTACTCATTCTGCCATTTACAATAGGTAGTTCGGGTAGCCAATCGGTACGCTTATTTGATTTCCTGGGATGAGGCAAGACTTGATGATCCTTGTGCTAAATCTAACTGACCTATTTTTTTCACCACTCAGAGATTGTAAGTGAAAAGAGATGCTGATATTTCAAAATATCAAAACAAGTCGTGGATGTTCTTACAACCCAGGAACCTAGCGGCTTATTTGTGGCTTGGCTTATTTATAATCCTGTAGTTGGATCTGGGTCTGTAGGGTATCTACTTTGGCGAAAATACTTCAACTAAAATACCTACTTAGTCTTTCTTCTTCTGGTATTACAGAAGCATACATCCTCGAAGACCCGCCTATCCCTCCAAGTTCCGAGACAACAGTGACCACATTGCCTACAGCGACCTCTGCGCCACAAGAACAGGCGAACAACACGACAAAACAAGATCAGGCAACCTATAACGAGAGCAAGAGATCTCGACGCGTGACATTCTACGACCTCCTGGGGTGACGAGTCAACAGATGCATTTTTTTTTGTACATGCACGCCGCTTTGAAGCCTTCACGGTGCTTTCGAATGAACCGTAATTCAAATGGAGTTAATACACGCTCAACGTAGCTTGAAGAAATCGCTTCGACGTGAGATTGGTCGAGGAAATTCGAATACGAGTTTTCCCTCGATGGAATAGACTCTTGAGGTTTTTCCCTAGAGAAAAACGACGTTTCCCACTCGTATTAGCATAGAAATAACCTTGGACATCGGATTCGACAGGACGGGTAATCATACGAAGAATAGAGGGGGGCGAAGGGTTAAATCCCATATTGGAAAGTGGTCAGTTCTCCATTTCAGGCCATCGAAAGAGAAAATAACCAGCGATAGCGCCCGTTATGCTTCCCGAACGTGGAGTAGGATGTTCCGATCAGAACATTATTGACCAACCGCGCCTTTTATTAAAGCAACTCCATCACGCATAGACAAAAATGATGCAGTCCTGCGCGTTCGTATTAAATTTTTTCCAGAGCTACACCAAATTGTTCAATGGATGCTATATCTGCTATTAACCAATTCGATAAAAAAATGGCAGGATGGGTTGTATTAATGGGTTTGAAATTGGTCAATTTTTGTTTTTTGATGTTGTCCATAACTATGAAACGGGGAAAAAAGTGTATCAGATACATCAGAAAAAGTAAAATGACGGCTACATTGGAGACATACAACTACAACGTACAACACAACAGCGTTCCTTGCATTCCAGGGTGCTCTGCTCTAAGCAGACAACTGAATGTTGCCTCCTCTTGGTTTTGTTATTGTTGTAAATAAACCTTCGTAAACAGGAAGCAATGAAGATTGGTCACTCCAGATAAAATACTGACCAAAGCGCAGTGCGGGCATTTTTGAAACCAATGACAGTAATAACTCAAAAATCAAGGCGGCCCATGACTTGGGTTGTCTCAATAGTGGCAGGAAGCGAAACGCTGACGTCACAGAATTTACTATAATTTGTTCATTAATCAACTATCTTGACTATCAGCAAAAATGTGACGTGGGTTCATACTCACCAGAGCACCTCTTTTCACGTTTTTTTCTTGTGGAAACAGTGGGTACACCCCATTTGCGTAACAGGATGAAAAAGGCGATTTTCGTAATTTCAGTTTACCTAAAAGAAAACAAAATTTTAATTGAACAAACAAGTATTTTTCAAAATGGAGATTTATCACCGCCAAAAGCTAAGCGATATATTCTGTTCTGAACTTATTATATTCAAGTGTAAAGCACATATTCCTCTACGTGTGTAAATATTGCAAGATAATCTCAATGTAAAATTTGAAATGAGAAAGCAAGTTTGCGCTTACCGTGAAATGTAGATAGCAATAAGCATTTAGGTCCTACCTATGTGTTGTATATTTTCTCTATTTCGCCCTCGTGTAAAATATTTATGCAATTCGTTATCCAAATATGGGTAACTCTTTTGTCCTTTGTGAAATGAATATTCCACCTGGTCCCGGATCATCTAGGCATTATTTCTTCGGGAAATAATGTGCCAAGTAAGATGAGCCGAGATTGAATTTAGTACACTCTGGAGCATTTTTTCGCTTTGAGGCTCGCTTTATATACAGAAAAAATTCCTCGCTCTCACGAACACGCGATCAAAAAAGGCCAATTTCGTGCCCATTGCCACGCGTTTGAATATTGTTTTCTAAACACATTTTATTATTTAGCTTGTAGATAATCATATCGATATCCTCCAGTGATCGTGTTGATATTGGGCAAATGTACAGAGTTAAGTTATTCGAAATAAATGAATAATTTTTACAATCATCTCTTTTTTTGTGCTTAAATTTTCCTTATTTGAGCGCCATCCGTTTGAAGACGACTGGAAAAGTCCTTCATTGAATAAATAATGGTAAGTAATTTATTTCCATAAATTGGGAGTACGAGATGACCAGTCCCCTCTGGCTGAAAATGAGGGAAAAGAGGCTACACAAAATACCAAGAAGGAGACAAATGACAAGGAATCTAAGGATTTCAAACTCCTCCTCAAAATACAAGTGTAGACAGCAGGGGTGTTCCAATGTTTCTGCCCTCTAAAGGTTAAAAAATGTGGGGACAAAGAGTCTAGACAAGAACGAAGTTTCTAAAAGGAAACAGGAGACTGTGAGTGCTAAAAATCTCTAAAATCGGCTTTCAAAGAACACATTTTTACCCATGCCCTCCCCGACTTTGGCGAAATTGGGCTGAATCGTTTTAAGGACCAACTACAGCCAGAAAGAGGTCCCTGACCAAAATTTCAATTTTCTAGAAAAATTGGCTACAAAATTTCGGTAGGGTAGGATGGTATTTGAAAACTCAATTTTCGGTGTATTTCGGGAACTCGGCGTGAAGGGTCACAAAATATTGGGTGTTGAATTTATTGGAATGAGTCCTGAACACACTGCTTTTTCCATTCTCTAGCTCTGAGGAATGAATAAGCCATTGTTTACGGATTTAAATTTTCTCTTTCTATGTTTCGTCGACAGGGCGGAGGTTTTTTTGTCCTGAACTGCCGGGAACATGTTCTACAGATGTTAGATATTCGCTCACCGTTAATGTTATTTCCAATTAGCTACAACAAAAATGCAACTTATTGGCAACTGGATCCTCAAATGAGATCGACTATTCCGTTGTCCTCTAGGTGTCTTTGCGAAAACCAACCTCTCGCATTGGAACGTTAATTATAGCTTCGTCTCCCACTTTCCCTAGCGCCCTTTTGCAAGTTTAATTTGTTTTCCTCTCCTGAAACCAAAGGAAGAAACCGGAGAAAAGCAGAGTGGATCCCCGGCGTTTGTTTTTCAACTGAGAAGGCTTTTTGCGAATGCTCTCCACTATAGAGAAGAACATAAGGGCTTAAGTGATGGGAAAGGCCGACTGTTGGGAGTTCGATATGTACGTTCTTAACCTACTTGTATGGTGATTTGCCTTTGTGAAAACAGCTTAAGGCTGTGCCGCGCTCAACTACCTTTAGCAAAATGTAAGCCCCTATATACGCGCAAAACAACGTTACGGGTTCTATGAGCTTCTAGTTTATGCTGACAGTATTATTATTTGAAGATCGTAGGCCTATATCATTACATGCTCTTACTCATGAGCAGTGCGCTTGAGCATTAAGCAGCATGAAAACAGGTTGATTAAGGTAAGTGTACATCTGAGACGAGGAGACCATTTGTAACTTCATGATTGGATCATTATGGAACATCGAATAGGACCTCATATTATTAGATTAGAACGAGCCTTTCATCCCGGAGACATCGAAGAACACAACAAAATGTTTAAAATGAATATAATCAGTAAGTAATGGGGAGCGGCGTTCCTACGCGTCTGATTGAGATAAAAAAGCCGGTAATTTTTAGCTAAAATGGGATGTCGCCGGGGATAATGTCCGTAAAAAGCTGGGAACGCGACCGATTGGAATATGTGTTTTCCAGATTTCTGGTACCTAGGCGTGTGGGGTATCGTTTTCTTCTAAATTTTGGACGCTAAATCGATTGAAATGAAACTGCTGGTCTGAGGAATAGCCAACCCCTGTAAAAGAATTTGCAAGGATTTTTTCTCGCGAATCCATCTGAAACAAGAACTTTTATAACACTACGTTTTAACACCAAATTTCACGACCACTTTCAGCGCGGATTCTCAGGTGATAATGACATTATTCCATGTCTCGAGACTAACGAATCTCTTGAGACTCACGAGTCGGTCTCGAGAGTGAATGCGATCTCAGGTGTATAAACTCATGATACTAGTCTCGAGGCTCTCTCTCAAGACATTGTCTCAGGTGTACACTTAGCTTTATTCAGGAAATAATTAACCGGAAATCATTCCTCATGCATTACAAATGTGCTACTAAAGATGTCAAAATAATTTCTCAATTGGTACCATTTCGATACTCAATCAACATTGGAGAAATGGAAGATTTCCTTTTCGCATCGAATCGTGACTAGGATAAAGATTTCTGTAGAAGGGAAATCCTCAGCGGGAATTTGTCGACTCGGGGTGGCCGTTGAAAGCTCATGTTTCACGATGCAGACTGCCTGGAAGCACTTAGGCTCCTACCCATTCCGTGTCTGTTCATTAGCTGCTGGATTCACGGGGAGGGTTTTCACCGATGACTTTCCATTAGGATTTTGTCAGCACTTTGTCTTGTGACGAGTTAATTTGTCCCTTTTCCCCCCACGAATGTCTTTCAACTTCAGACACCTGTCCACCCTGTGAAGCCATTTATCGACCTGAATCACACGAGTAATTTAACGTTAACATGTACGTATTGATTCCAAAACATCAACGTCGTTGATAGACCCGATGTTTTATGAGTATGTATTGGGGTTCTTAATTTTGAAGACTTACCTACCTTATGAATAGATTCGCATATTTCATACTGTTGTTCTTAGTTATTGGATTTTTGGCGATCTAGGCGTGTAGGGCACCATTTTCGTCTAAATTTTGGACGCTGAATCCAATGAGACGGGTTGCGGAACGATTGGCGCCTAATGGAACAGGTTATGGTCAAAATGGGTATCTACCTACCTACTTCGAAAGTGGGTTTTTGAGATTTCTGGTACCAAGGCGTGTGGGGTATCATTTTTCACAATTTATGGACGCTAAATCCATTGAGATGAGCCCAGGACAATCTACACTCACTGTTTATCCTACTTCCCCCTCGCTCTTGAGCCAAGATTCGATGCAGAGATCATGAAACGTCTACAACAAAATTTTGGGCCCGATCGGAAATGTCGACCCTCCAATGACGCATAATTTGATAAATTTATTAATCAAGGAATAACACACCAAAACCAGAGCGTTATCTCGAAATCGTAAAATTATACTCGTAGAAACCTGTCGAAGCGTTGCTCAACCGAGTGCAGACTCAACAGACAACTATTGATATAATTTATAATTTCGTTAGGCGTTGAGGGTTAAATTAATGCGTAACCATCAGCAGCAATAGGCTGACTCTACATGATTTTGTCAAGAGTTCCTTTCGCAATTACCCGGGTATCGTACTGGGGGAATAAATTTCGAACTTCCGCAAATTACCTTTTACGCCGACCGTATCGATCAAACTTTGAAAATTGGCTGACAACTAATTTTGTTCGAAACTGAGAGTCTTTCACGTTCTCCGATCATTCATCACGTTGAGACCGAAGGTGGAAACATCGGAAAGTTGTGAACCGAAGTGGAGCTCCCAAAATGACTCCGAGCTTTCGTAATAACGCTCATTACCCGGATAACAATGCTTCATAAATATGTCAGCGCCTCCGCGTTATAAATTACGTTGCGCGGTTATATACCGGTGACGCTCGGCTTTATCGGAGGGCTGGTAATTCAGATCGGATTACAACCCGTTCGAAAGGGCTTAAAAAGGGGTTCAGAAGCTAGAGGAAAACAAAATATAAATTTACAGGGGAAAAAGATTGTATGAAAATTCCCTGGTAGCTCGAAACAAAAACAACATCCAGTTAAAAGCAATAAAGGTTCCCAAATACGACTCAAAGGAAATGAAAAATATTCACTTCATTTTTCGGTAAAAAATATTTTTCACTCCATTCTCACAAAAGTCAGATACGATTCAAATTTACGACAACCGATCGAACTCAGTTATTGAATATCTTTTTGATCCGTTGATTTATTGCCAGCTTTTTCGGGATTTTTCCATCATCTATTTTATCACTATTATTTTATTTTTTCCCATATACCAACCTCCCTATTTTCAATGAGGTGAGCTGATTCGAGAAGTATAATTTCAACTGAGTATATTTATTTGTCAGCAATAAATTAGGTGATGTCATCCAATGTAATGCGCGGAATAAAGCGATGTGATTTTGTGGAGACTGTGAATTATTTAATTTTAAAAACAACTCAAGAAATAATTTTCCTTAGAAATGTGTATAAGTTCTGAATGCATTGCGACCTTTGTAGATCGATGAGGAATCCCATTGCATAATAAACTATCCTATTCAACTATCCTATCAACTATCCTATTCAATGAACCTATGAATGTGATAGTAATAAGATTGATAGAAAGTATTGATAATATTGATAATGAGATTAATAAGATAGATAGGGAGATCACTTACCACCATTTCAGATTTATAAATCTCAAATTTTGGTCAAGAGACCTCCAGGAAAAAAAAATTCTTTTCAAAATGTATTTATAACCCATGTGAATCAATTTAGCGTCAAAATGTTGGAGGAAAAAAATACAACCTTGATCCCGAAAAATATTTACTCATTTTCAACCATGAATTTTGTCTTCTCTTTTTAACGGCAATAGAAGCTGAAATTGAACTCGAGCTCAAACATGTCTGTTTGAATTTTTCCAAGCACGGATGGAAGACGGTAATTTTTAATTATCAATATTATTTCAAAAATGTATTTCAACCTGTATTACTCATAAAACAGCAATAATAACTCATATTTGTTTATCCACATGAAAATATGGTGTATATGTTGCTTATATTATATAGAGCGGTTCATAACAAGAAAATCAGGACGAACCTCTTCAAAAGGCTCTAGTCCTTGCCTGTACGAATGTGTTCCAACCAAGCAGCCGCTTGTCGAACAAGTCAACATTGACACAGCCGTTCCACCTCGTTTTATTCACCTTGTACAGCCCAATTGACGAACTGTCGGCGTTTCAGAACATCAAAGCCCTTTTAATCAGGCTTTTACGTCCTCGGTCAAAGGCATGTACCGGTTGAAGCGCTAAGGGAGCTTGATTTGTGTTTGAATTTCTTTTGAAAATGCGTATATTATAGAGAACGCGGGTATTTTTATCGTAAGCAACCCTGATTTGGTAATCTCATTAGAGGTGCTTTGTATGTGAAGCGTCACGGGCACAGAATAACGTATATACTTTGTACGTTGCTCACGCAGCTATTGTACACATGGTCTGACGGAGGCTTTCAAAATAAACGGCAAATACTATCAGTCCCTGCAGTAGGCTTTTAAGTGTGGCAGGGTATGCGAAAAAACAAAAAAAAAAAACACTGAACTTCTTTTGATTCAAGGGGAGAACAGTGAGTGTGGAGTGTCCAGGACTCATTCCAATCGACTCAGCGTCCAAAATTTAGTGGAAAATGATCCCGCAAGTGCCTAGTTCCCACAGAATCCCAAAAACCGAATTACAAAGTACACATTTTTACCCATACCCTCTATAAAATTGGGCGCTGTTTTTCCATTCTGTTACTCAAAGGAATAATAAACCATCGTGGAATAATTTGCAACGTTTTGATCAGGACATCTTAAGATGCTACCTTTCAAATTTTGGGGAAACTTGGAGATATCGTCCTTTGGCATTAAAACAGCTTGATTATTCAGGGTACTATGAACCAAAAGAAAAGCATAGGTTGCATATTCAAGGAGTGACCAACTAAAACTGGAAAACGTTGTAATGTAATGGTTATGGAGATAATTTCCAGCTCTTTCAAGTTTGTGGTTCCTTCAGGCATTCCACAGGGCTCGCACCTTGGTCCCCTAATGTTTCTCATATTCATCAATGATATAGCAAGTGTTTTTGGACATGGAGTGTACCTCTTTATATTTGCCGACGATCTCAAAATATTTACCGTTGTGCGTTTTAAGGAGGATTGTGCTGCTCTCCAGGCAGATCTGGGAATGTTGGAGAAGTGGTTACTGTTATAACCAATTTTTTCTGAATGTTGGCAAACAAATGCTTCGCTTCAACCTCTTCCAAAGCATCTTCACTGCATGTTGAGACTTACATACTACGACGTAAATGTAGGGACATGCTCTTCTGAACCCGGATTGTGATGAGGGACATGGGAGTTCTGTTTGAATGCTTGCTCACTATTCAGGGCTCACATGAAGTCCATTAGTCGCAGGGCTAGGCGAGTGCAGTCAATGCTATTGTATTATATTGGGCAGATAAGGCCGTATTATCCGAAACAAGTTGTGAGCATTTTGGGAATCAATGCTGGGTTCACATCTCTTCAGTTACCCGTGTAATTTGAAAATTGTACAACTTTACATCTACATTATTAATACAGAGAGAAAGAGAGAGACCGAGAAACCTCCCTTGCTTTCTAGTTAGCAGACTTGGTAACCTCCCCCCCCCCCCCCCCGGACGCCCGAATAATGAACTGAAAGTCCGCAGGGTTAGACGAAGTTTTACCTTTACTTCTCGCCCAAGGACGCGCTAATTCGGAATGGATGTGGGCTAATGATGTGTTGGCAGTTGGCGAACCTGGAAGGTTTCACCTCTTGGGCCACACAACACTCGTCTCGCCCTGGGAAAAAGGAGCGCCGACGGAATTCGCCCTTTTAACGCGGCTTACTCCCTTAACCCAGACAAATCTAATGACCAACTTTCTTGCCCAGTGGAAGACAACCCTCTAGCGATCGAGTTATGTTCTCAGCCTGTCCCCTAGTTTCGGTAGTCTTTTGAAAATGTTTGTCTTTGCAAGTATTGATCGACTTTCAATCCGGCTCTTCGTCAGAATCAACAGAACAAAAAGAACCTACTTGAGCAATTTCTCCCTCACCATGGCGTTAGCGATTCGTCCACAACCCATTTCAGTCGATGATGTGTCCAATAGGATGTCCCACAAGTTGTCTACCCTCCCCCCTTCCCATTAAATCTTCCAAATGGGAGTAAACAACAACAAATTTTTTAATCTTCATAGTTTTTGCAAGGCTCTCAAATACCATATTAGCACACCTGCGTAGGTATGGCTTAAAACGAAGAACGATTTAATGCTCAATTTGAGAGGTTATTGAGGTTTTTTTTTAACCCCAAACGGCAGTCAAGATAATGGATTTTGGATATATACGCTGATCAAAACGTTAACAATCGACTTCTTTAAAAATTGAAGCGAAATGCCTCCAATAAATTATCAGGGTTGGAATTCATGAGGAATTATTCACCAGTATATTGTGTCATCTTCTTTAATCCAAATCTTAATCAACTTTTCTTATCAGTTGAACTTGTAAGTGTTGGGCAGTTCTACTACGTACAAACGCATAAGTGGGACGCTCAAATTACAGAATCTGGAAAGACTGAATTGAGAATCTATTTTCGCGTCGAACAAAATTAACGATCGCGAGGAGGGTGGTTTGAGTGATAAAGAACGAAAGAGTTGGCTCCAACCCGCCCGCCCCTCAAGTCATAAGGTATGTTCCCGTTCTCTCCTTGACAAATGGCCCAGGTGATGGTTAATTCGCTTTTGAGGACATTACCATCGCTTGACAAGCCAGAAAGAGGCATAAATCATCGCGTCGCAGTCTTCCAACCCCTTTCCACCTTTCGAACTAGACAGCGGACCCCATTAAAGCCCCGTGCAAGGGACGTCACCAATAAACCACCAGGAGGAATCTGAGCCAGTGGGAGCTCTCGGCTGAATGGACGAGAGTGCTTCGTCTCGTCAAAAGCCTCTAGAAGCCTGCAGTTCCCACGAGGCGACATCGCCGAGAGCTCTTTGGGCCGCCGTAGGATGTGATTAGCAACCGTTAATGAATGGATACATTCACTAGGTAGAGACGCTGTATTCCTGAGCGCTAATCTAAGCTCGACAAGCTTTCTGCAGAGCGGCCACACCCGGTTCTCGTCAAACTTAAGAGGTTCTTGAGGCGATACATCCGCATGATGAGAACTGATGGCACACATGAATAGAAACGAGTATCTCAAGCGACGATGTGTACCTCATTGTATACTGAACATTAAGCGAACCCCTGAAATTTAGCCCACAAGATTTTTATTATTGTAGATATTTCTTGCATATCTTTGAGGTCTTTGGAATAAGGAAGATGGGGGACGTGGGAATGTACGGTGGGGTTTAGAGGGTGGGGCCTTTTGGTGGAAGGGATGGCCTGCCCTTTCACGCTCCCATATCCTTTGCGCATACAGGGTGCATCAAAGAAACTCCAATCGGAAGGAAAATTTGTAAAAAAGTATTGCAGATATTTTATTACAAATCTGGGAAGAGCGCTGGGCAAAGGGAGATTGACTATGCTACCACACCTACTGTTTCCCCCATTTCCCCCACGTTGAAGAAATGAGTCTCCATGCACCTGGTCCGAGGTTTATTTTAGTCTCCATTGATTCGAGGAATAACCAACCCGTGTGTAAGAATTTGCAGCGTTTTTAGTTCTTATTACCACTTTTTTGCCAATATTTTTATCATGATCTTGACAATCATGAATTGTGGCCGTCATTTTTGCTGTACATCAAGAAACGCCAACATAATTTTCCTGAATGTTAAAATCATGTTCAGCCTAGCATTCAGAATATTAATTTATTAATTTCAGGCAATATCCGCTGACATCATCTATATGAGTACCAATTGACCTTATTTTCCCCATTGGGCGGTCACTAATTTTTCCTTCTCACCCCTTATCACCTCTATTCACCCTTCAATCTCCTACAGCCTATACAAAAACCGTAATTACTCGAGAAGGTGATTTTTTGTGGATTTCGTCATCCTTTCTATTGAAGAATTTATCTGTGAAAAATCATCAGGAAAAAGCACGCACTCCAAGATAGCAGGGATTTGTTTAACTAAATTTTGCATGATTGACGTATGGCGTATTGACGACATTATACTGCATTAGCCCGAAAACTCCGATACGTAGCTAAATAACAATGACTCTTATTCAATGGGCGAATCGTTTCAAGAATTTCGGGTATGCGGGCGGGGGATAATGCCCGTAACAAACAGGGGACGTATTATTGTACTTTGGCTTGTAGACCAGTCCTGGCCGGAACACCGTAGATATCACCATAAAACAAGATGAGAAAACAATATTACCTTCAATAGCTGTCTGAAGGCAAAAGATCTACGACGACTCCATCGTCATGCGCATTAACTGATGAGTCATGGAGAATCAAAGACGATTCGAGGTAACCTGGCCGAGAAAAAAGCATAGAGAAGATATGCGGTATTCAAGAAAAACATGGAGAAGAGATAAGTTTTCCACCGATGTATCGATATATCCACTAAATTGTTGGCACTGAATTCGTTGTAAGGGGTCCCGAACTGATTGGCGCCCACTGGTGGTGGGTATGGGTCAAGTTTGATACCTACCCACGTTATCTCGAATTATGATTTTCTAAATTGCTAGTGGGGTACAATTTTCCACTGAATATTGGACGCTGAATCGATTGTAAAGAGTCTGGGGCACTGTACACTGTTTTCACCGTCACGCCCGTAGGTGCCCCAAAATCTTGAAAAATCACTTAGAAGATATGTAGGTAGGTACCTATATATCCCAAACTCACCTCCAGAGAACATCAATTGTTTTGGGAAAAATTCACACAATGGATTCACCGTTAACAATTAAGGTCAACAATCGATACATTGGGGGGAAAACTAATCTCTTCTGCATGTTTCACTAAGCTCCGTTCTCGGCCATTTTGTCTCGCGTTGTCTTCGCGTCTCCACTTGTATTGTCGGCTGAGGTACTGAACGTTTTATTTTCCATTAAAACTCGATATTCCGCGTTTTTGGTTCGCGATATAGTTCTAGCCGAGGTATTTCATCGCCAACTAGTTTCCTATCGAGTGAGTCGTCGTAGATCCTTCGTTTACCCTGACGGCTATTGAAGGTAATACTTTTCCCTTCTGTTGTTTTGTGATGGTATTTACGGACTTCCTCGGCCGAGACTGGATCATAAGACAAGGAATTCTAATGCTCTCTGCATGTTACGGACATTATTCCCAGCCCTCAGCACACGTGGGGTATAATTTTCCACTGTTTTCTTGATGTATAGTATTGTTCAGGCTAGTGGTTTAAAATAAAGGACACATTCCAAAAATTTGTCAGTTGAGCACAAATTTCATGTTCAGCTCGTTGTTTAGTTCTTAGCTCACCAACTGTTGTTGTTAACCTCCATGAGCTAACATACTTTCCGTCAGTTTGACGTCGACTTTTGAGTTTTGAGTAAAAACAACTTCTTCACTGCGTCTTCATCCTCCGGCTATTTAACGGAAAATGAACCGTCAGAATTCTGTCGGAACGAGCAATAATCCGTCTTCAAGTTACGTGAGGGCTGTCGTACTTGAACTGAGTTAACAGCTTCCTCCACCACTCTTATAGCATGCCGATCTGACGAATGGACGGAAGTTTTCCCTGAGATAATTGCCTGATTCGGGGCATTCTTTTCCGAACTCTCCACTCGACGTTCGTAGTACGATTCTATAATTACCCACTTATAAGTTGAACGCGAGTCGTGAAACTAAATTTTCATAATCAACTTTTTCTGGGGTTATTCGAAGATTTTTAGATTGAGTGAAGGAGTCTGAACGAACTGATTAATTAACGTTCGGTCCCACGCCGCTGTGCCTGATCAGTGAGTAGATACTTTACAAGAAATCGAACTCAGGTTTGACGAAAGGCATTCTTTGCTTCGATGCTCTCGTCAATTTTCTAAAAGCAACTACGCAGTTTACTTTTCTCTTAAGGAGTTCACCGATCTCGTTTCAGATCCTGTTCTTTTTGTCCTAGCGAGTGAGGCTTTGGTACGACGGATATCATTGATCTTGAGATGCGACCTCTCTGACTGATCCGGCGAATCGTGGAGGAAAATCTCTCGTCAAAGGTCTTGCAAATTTTCTCATCGTCGTCCCAGGGAGAGCCAAACGCCTCCAAAAATGCATTAGTTATCTGCAAGTATTTTCTGTAGTTGTCGCTATGAATATTGGGCCAACGGATACAAAGTGTACTTTTTTGAACAATGGATTTCCTATATTTTCAGCGATATAGGCGTGTGGGGTATCAGTTCACACTAAATTCCGGACACTGAATCTATCGTGACGGGTCCCGGATGGATTGGTGCATACTGGGAGAGGGTATAGGACAAAATGGGTACCTACCTATCAATTTCAAAAATGGATTTTCGAGATTTTTCGGACCTAGGCGTATGGGGTATCATTTTCAACTAAGTAGTGGATGCTGAATCAGAGTAACTATCCCCTATGAAGGAAAGAGGGATTTTTTTTCTTTTTCGTTTTTTTCTGATAATTAACATACATCCAAAATCAAAATTAAAAAAAAAAAAGTTACAGTATAAGGATAAAAAAAGTTCCATATTTCTCAAATTTAGTTTACTGAACTGTTCCCATTTATTAACTTCAGGTTCAAGGAAAACCATGAATCACGAGATTTATTTCATTCTTTATAGAAAAAAATCATTTAATTTAAATTTTTCTTGATGAGTCGTTATCTCCTGGAAAAATGGTGTTAACGCCAATACCCCCAATCGACCAATGTCCTCATTTCAAGCTTAAACGGCAAATAACGCTCACCAGTATTAGGGCCGAGCTCGACTCAAACCCATTCTTGAATCTAAAACCAGCGTACAACAACCGATTGAAAAGGTTTTGTGTTTTTACCACACAACAAAACGTCTTTTCAACACAAAATTCAACATGGACCAATCGGCAATGAAACGCCGCTCTTGCCAACAAATTCAACTGATTAATCCGCCGGTCGGTTTTAGTCATTGCGGAAAGTAGTTGACAAAGCTGGAAGCGGACCGCAGATTACACAGAATCTACTGGCCGAAGCGCTTACTCGTTGCTCGTATTAATGGAGTGGTTTGAACAAACTGAGGAAATCGCGAAGGACGAAAGCCGGAACAGTACATAATGACCCGAGCAGACGTAACTTGGTAATAAACTAGAAGCTAACTTGCCTCAGCCACAAGTAGTCCAGAGGGATAGACCTAAGCTCTATTTATGATAAAATGGGACGTAAATGATACCAGTACTGGAGTGGAGCAGAGTTGAGTCTCAAGAAAGTCGACTAAATGATTCATCGTTCAACATTTAGAGGAAAATGATACCCATTTTGACACATTTCCAAAAGTTTAGTGAAAAATGATACCTTGCATGCTTAATTCCCAAAATGTCCCAAAAATCAAATTTAAAAAAAAAATGTTTACTCATACCTTCTACAAATTTTTGTTCGATTGGGCTGAAAAGTTATGAGGACCGATTGAAGCCAAAAACGGGTCCCTGACCAAAATGTCTACTAGGTACAAAAAACCGTGCGTACTTCAGACGGATATTGGTTGTTTATTCCTTGAATCATACGTGTGTAATCATGCAAATACTGGACAGCAAATACATAATATGAATTTTTTTTTGTCGTACACGTTTCATGATGCCTAGATCAAAAACACTGCAAATTCATTCACAGAATTCGTTATTCCTCGGACCAAGAGCATGGAAACTTATTCCAATTGATTCAGCGTCCAAAATTTCGTGGAAAATGACACCCCGCATGGCTAGGCAACATAAATCTCGAAAACACATTCGAAACAGGTAGATAGATACCCATTTTGATCCATAACCTCTTCCAGTGGGTGCCAATCATACCGGGACCTGTCTCATTGGATTCAAGGTCCAAATTTATCCGAAAATAATACCCCACACGCCTAGATCGCCGAAAATGTCGAAAATCCATTTTTCGCAATACACATGTTGACCCCTACCTTCGCCAAATTTGGTCTGATCGGGCTGAAAAGTTCAGAGGTCCAACTAGTGCCATAAGTTGGTCACTGACTAAAATTTAAGATTTTTAGAAAATTTTCTACGATAAAGTAAGCCTCAAAATTCGGTAAAAAAAAGGTTTTCTTAGGAGAAACAATCGACGAGTAATATAGCGAACTCGGTAGTCTTGTAAAATAGTCTTCAACATGTATTTTTTGTAAGGCTGAATCAAGTCACAATGGGTCTCTGACACGTTGGCTCATCTTTGTTCAATCTTTCACTGCCTCCGTTTAGAGCAGTCAGTTCAAAACCCGTCTCAATCGGTTAACTTTCCCAAAATTCTAGTGGAAAATGATTCACCACATGCATGCGACGTCCCTAAAAGCTCAAACCCCGGCCTAAAAAAAATCGTATTTACCCGAAATTCTACCACCGTTTGGTTTCATTTTTGTGTGACCTCGAATTTTCCTCGTAAATTTGGTTCTTTTTGTGGACTCTGATACACTTCGGTGACGGCCATACACTGTCAGTTTGCTTTCCATCACCTACGACGGTCTAATGTGGAACACAAAAATGCACTTCATCGCCAGCTCTCACTTTGAAACCATCTTTTCCCGAACGATTTGAAATTTTACGTCATTTCGATTCATCCATTTGACGAATTTTAAAAATTGGCCGTCAACTCGGGGCGTGCGCCGTCAGCAACCGGCCGCCCCCGGCCACTTCTCCGGCGGTCCCCGCCAGTCGTGTCCGCGTTGTTGTGGAGTTGAGTTCGGGCTCGTGAGGGTGCGCCACCTGTTGACGTACGCTTCCGAAGGTTTACGATCGTCGACACGCTTCTCCCAAAAGCAGTTGCTTTCACACGAGATAAAAATATATTCGACTTCCTCTTGCTCATCAGGTGTGAAATCAAATTGAAATAGCACCTTTTGGGTCGCTAATTACATCAAATCGACGACCATTATCTTCATTACCACGTAATTTTAATCTTCAACGTATTAGGGTCACCAGATCGTCAACACCACCTGATTTTCATATTAAATACTATTTCAACAAGAATTATTCATACAAAATAGTAAGACAGTCCGACATTACGCTTTAAAAAAACATTATTTAGCCAATAAAATCGATTAGCAGCTAATAATGTACAAATAAGATCAACAATGATTCAGCTGCACAAAAACGCTAACTACAGTCATGGTGACATATTTATTCATTCTAGAATACCTAATATGCTGCGAAGTCTCGAAGGGTAACTCTTCTATGGGTCGCAGTACCGAGTTAAGAGAAATACTCAGTATTCATTCCAATTCAATATTTTCTGTATATTTCCCGGAATATTTGACGTTGGCCGTGAGGTTCACATGTGGTGTCCACTTATTCTTTCATTCATAATTACACCATTATTTTTTTACATGATCAATATTACGTTTTCAGTTTCCCTATATTCTCTATCAATAATCAAATTTTGAGACATCATTGCTTTTTCATTGTATTTTTATTTAAAAATTCGTCAGGAGGATTAAAAATATTTGCATATTTGTGCAATAATCACATTTTCAATCAAAATAGTTGAATTCGTTTTCTTCTAAAACGAGCATTTGAGAGAAGAATCTATTGTATCTTGCGTAGATACTGAGAGTAAGCGTAAAGAGCGTTCGTATCGCTATTTTCTCATTAGAATTATGTTCAATTTAAGCATTTCTGGTCTTAGTTTCATCACGTTATCAGTTTGCTGTTCATTTTAAGGTTCCAGATACCTACCTGCTCTTTTATATTTCATTTTTCCCTTGATTTATCTGAATCAATTCAGATGAGCCCCTAGCTCACTCCCGCCTCTAGCCGAGCATTAGAACAGGCTAAAAAATAAATGGAAAAATTAAGCGTTTTTCGAAAAAAAAAGTGTTTTATGTTATTTGTGTCATTCGAATTATTTCTAATTACCCAATTTTAAGAAATAAAATGTATGGAATAGTAGTGGTTGGTGATTCTTTGAACAATTATTCCAAGCGATCATGCCATAACCTCTGGAGGTCTCTAATTCACCTCAAAATTTGACAGTATAAGTTTCATGATGTTTAAATCAAAAACATAGGTTGATTATTCAAGGAATAACCAACCAAAACGCTGCAAAATTTTTTACAGGGGTTAATCCTCGGACCAGCAGCATGGAGACTCATTCCAATCTATTTAGCTCTAAAAATCTAGTCGGAAATGATATCCCACATGCCTAAATCACCAGAAATCTCAGAAATGCATTTTTCGAAATACACATTTTGACACAGAGAGGTTGACTATCTGCATCAAAACATCAGTTTATTATTCAAGGAATAACCATAAAAAATCGAATTGCACTGTCCGCCGTTCACGTGGTTTTGGGCAGTGAAGGGTTATTTTCTAAAAATATAAAATTTAGGTCAGGACTATTTTCTGGCTCTAGTTAGTCCTCAACACTTTTCCCCCTCCATTTGGGGTTAAAATAGGATTTTGGGCCTATGGGAGTGAGCATATGGGGTATCATTTTTCACTAAAATGTTGGACACTAAATTGAATGGAATGGGTCCGCGACCCGCCACACCCACTGTTTTCCCCATGTTGAAGAAATGAGTCTCCATGCGCCTGGTCCGAGGAATGACTAACCCGTGTGAAAGAATTTGCTACGTTTTTCAGAATCTTCTGAGTTTGGGACACTCCTTACTCATAGTTTTCCTCATAACCTTCCCTCTCTTAGGTATAATAAACCATTGTGGAAGAATTTGCAGCTTTTCAGAAAATTAGATTGCTTAAATGTCATTACGAGAACATTTCGAATCAAGGTTTCCATAAAATAACGACAGCCTGATTATTCATACTTCACTTAACTCAACAATTAATTTGTAGTTGAAATTGAAATCTTCCTGTGCGCCTGTACAGTGTTGAATTAAACCTCCTACGCAAACATTGCATACACCTAAACGTAGCGTTCACGGGAGCAAGGTACAATCAAGTTCATGTGAATTTCAAATGGAAGAGTATTTCGAATATTCGAATGAATATGGAGCGTATGTGCGGAACGTTGGAATACGCTTTTTGAGAGCGTCGTTCTCTCGTGACGCGCTTTTCGAGAGGATTTCAGTGGATGGAGAAACTGCCATATTTTCACAAAGGTCGTTTATTTCCATGTAGGTCGCGTCAAACCCACGTTTGTCGCCTCGGCGTATATGCGCCTGTTCTCCCCATTGCTCATCGTTGCAGAACACCAGTTAATTCAGGTTTCACCGAGAACGGTGCAGTTCAAAGGATGCGAGAGTAGTAAAATATCTTATTTGAGGTCTTTTGACGTTATATTCTAATCCCAATCCATCGTCGTCTTCTATATTTCATTATTGTTGCCGGCAACATTATTTAATTTTTATTGGTGGCCTCTTAAATTACTCATCAGCTGTAAGGAGCCTCGTGACCTTTCTTACTCAATTTTCATTATCAGAACTCTCGCTTTCCTAAACGTGGATAATAAGCTTGCGGGAAGGCTCCGAGTCTCAGGTGAAATTGATCTCCGTTCTCATAAATGCCGAAGTATTCGGGGAGAGAAATTGAAGGAGGGTAGAGATTTTCAACAGCTGTAAGCCCTCGAGAATTTTGATTAGCCTGGGTAAGGCTGCATAAGGCCGTGTTGGTAGAATTTGGGCCAACGAGAGAAGCGGGCTCCAGAAAATCTAGTTCAATAATGATGTTCGCCCTACCCTCGGTCGGGTCAAAAATAAATTGACGGGTTGAAGCAGTAAAATGGCTGAGAGTTCGTTAATTAAAACATAATTTACTTATGAACTCTTCACAATGTTATACCCGAGGGAGGTTCACCTTTAGTATTTCTCTTTTCGTAGAAGATTTATACAATATCTATCACTTACAACCGTTTCCAATTAGTGAAAATCATTCATTCCCCTCATCTCCATAATACGTAGGTGCCTGTATATCTGCATCAGATGATTCATCAGTGATGGTCATAATTTTAATTTCATTTTTGTGGTGGTTTTTGTCTGTTTTAGGTGAGTCCAAACATAACCGTACTCGGCCAACGTGCTCATGTAAGTAATACGGTAGTAATCGAACATTTATTTCAAAATTTAGTGTACCCCAATTAAATCTAAAAAAGTCAACACTAATAACAAATAATTTAAATCATACTCAATTAGTAATGAAAACACATCAAAATAACTTTTTAAAAATTTCGTATATCAATAATTGCTACCAGACAATGTTGAAATTATTCAATTTATAGTTAGTACAAAGTGAAGGCCAGTGGCTGTACAAATCGCGTGTTTTCCGTTTTCTGTGAAGTCACAGAAAATTTTTTCGTGTCAGGATTCACTTGAAATCTCTAAATGGACGTACATACAGGTGGTTAGGGGTGTTTTTATCGCCCTCCCTATTGGCCAGATGCTGGGTGTGTTCAGGGCTAGTCTAGGTTCATTCTCAGGGCAAGGAGGAATATTCAGTACTCTCCTCCCCTTTTAGGATTTTAGGCAGAGGCCTGCCAGAGATAATAGACACAGAATGAGGCAGAACTGCAAAGGATGACACCAAATTAAATTCGGCACCTCCACGAGGACCATCCTGGGCTGCTACATGTGGACGAACGCCGGAAGAGGGTGGGGCAGCATGTTGTACAGGGGAAGCCATAGAACAGAAAACCCCATTATGATCAAGTACCAACCAATATCGACGTTTACTAATAGCGAGCAAATTCAATAAATTTCCGAGTGTCCAAAAAGTGACGCAGTCGTCGTAAATTCATTTTTTCATCATTTTAGGGAGATTTATGTTGATTAATCGCCATTCGCAGAACGTGGTGGATGTTGTGACACTTTTGGGTGTTGAAAAAAAAAAGGCTGGGGTCGATTCGTAGTACATTTTTCATCACGTTCGACAGGAATCGGTTATTTTTTTTATCGTTCGTTGCTTTATTCCACGTGGAAAACAGGAGGCAAACTCTTCTTTTCGGCAACAGCTTTTAATTTAATGGCCGACACAGTTTAATTGGTCCCGTTATCTCTCGATGAGGTTGAAGCGGTTAGTGAAAAAGCAAGGAGGAAATTAATGAGAAAAACCCCATTTCTCGACAGACCCCCCCCCCCCCCCTCAACTTCTACGTGGATGTGTCTGCTCAATCCTGCGCCTCGAGTTCTTCGCAAGAACGCCTTCAGACCTCTCAACCTATCGCGGCGTAAGATCAGTGGAGGAAGGTTGGGGAGCTGCAAATGATTTAGAACCTTTTCTTTTCCCCAGGGGTAAACAAGAGCTCCTCTTAACTGCCATTTCCTCTTTTCGCCTTGATAGCACAAACCTTCCTAGCACGTTGAGCGCCTTTTACATTTACCAACACGTCGTTCTCTCGTAGGGGAGAAACGACCTTCGCTACGCGAAATACGTTGAAGCGGAGATGGAGTTTTACTCGAGTGGTGCTTTGTATTTGGATGGTGGATAATCAAGGGGCGCCCATATAGGTACCAGCCCACTTTGTTTCGCGTTCAACGATTTACAGGGAATAGCGACGCGACTATCAAAGCTCTTAAGTGGGCTGACGATCTCAAAGGTTCAACCATGCGAAGTTATTCGTGACCGTGTGGGAAATTAGGCTTTTGAATCCCAAGGCCAAAAATGTAGGAAATTATTTGTGCATACCCTCAAAATAGCGTTTCCGATGAGAAAATAACGTCCTCCGTTGTGCAAAAATGGGGTATACCCATGGGTCTGAAATTAGACTATTTTTGTTTTCCAAAGATGTTGTCCATAACTATGAAAGGCGAGAAAAGGTGTCGAATATATCATAAATAGAGATGATTGATTTTTCAAAAGGTTACCCGCTGAATGATGACGTCTCAACCCGCATGAAAAAGTGAAATGACATTTGACAAATAACGCAAAGAACTACAACAGAAGTCCTTTCCTTCCAGGACACTGCGCTCTAGCGGACAACTGTAGAAAACTGAAACCTCCCCTTTGTTTCGCTATATTTGTAAACAAACCTTTGTGATTGTTTTGCTAATGATGGTGATAACTCAGAAATTAAAGTGGACCTTGCTTGACTTGTCTCAGCTGGAGCAGAAAGGGAAACGCTAAACGCTGACGTCACAGAATGTTCTTCAATTTATTTTCAAAAACTAATAGTTTTGATTTCAAGCAAAAGGAATGTCGGTTCAAAGCATCCTTTTTCACCCCCCCCCCCTCCCCCCTTGGCCCCTGAAAATTTCGAAAAACCCTTTTCCTTTCCCACCTAGAGTTTATATTATAATAATAATCTAGACCTTACGAAAGTTTTTCAGAACCTCATTTTGGATTGTTTTGAGCTGGATTCTGGTGGCGTAGAAGTAACAACCCTAAAACAAGCCATCATCATACGTATACATAATTTTCCGTCTCGGTGATTTATTTCACTCAAAATGTGTTGTTACCGAGATGCGGTAACATACACGGCAATGGTTTTTTTCTATCTGCATTTCGTTCCGGCGCCTAATATAAACGGCCGCGTCTGTCTCGAACACAAAAGGCCGTTCGCTGAGTTGAACACGTGAAAACGGTCGGTGGAAGGGGAGGGGTTGGAAAACTGATGAATAATTCATCAATTGCGACGAGGAAGGGGCAAGAATTACTGTTTAGTGCTGTAGTTCACAATTCAGTCGTGAAACGCTTCGGAAACGAGCACAACCGCTCACTTTGCCATTATAGTGTTGGTGACGTGGTAATGTGGCACCCGAGTGTTGGGTTTTGTTGTCCAGTACTTTTTTTCAATCCTCGAATTAATTTAATTTCAACAACAACAACAGCGCCACCTTTGACCGTTACCAATGACTTCTCAATGTCACCTTGGTGACTCTTCATGTGTACGCTGAAATAAAATTAAAAACATGATAGTAAAGCCTTCTACTTGATATGTCTGGTTGTGAGAGATGACACAAGAGGACAAAATTCACCAGCATTCATATAATTTTATATCATACCCCCTTCAATGAAAAAGAATATTTCCAGTATGATCAGGATGCTCAGTAGAGGGGAATAAGGGTGGTGCATATCACCGACTGATAAGAGACACTTTTCTGATATCGGGTCTACAGCCTTCATGATAGTGTTGCCAACACATCAAGAAAACCCACTTTCCAGATTGCAAGGTTACACTGCCCTCCTCATATATTTTTCCTCCATCAACTAAAACAACCTTTCCCAATAATCATCGAACTTGTTTTTGTGTAATTTAACATGTGAGGTGTGTAATGTGTGAGGGGAATTCTGAAATGTTCAAACAGGCTACTTACCCTTTTAGGCTCATTCATGCAAGGAAAATCCCCAAACTATCCCCAACCTACTATATAAAGGAAAATACGCTCGATATACTCCTGAAATAAGCAGGTCTACTGGAAAGATTGGATTTACCCACTGGTTTACGACCAAAAATGAGTTCTAATTCTTGCAACCCAGCAATAACTTCAATTATTTACCATCGTTGAGGGAAAAAAATTTTACGATCGAAAGATAAAACGAGAAAATGGGGGTGAAATACGTGATGGGAATTGAGTCGACTTCACCTCATCTGAATTCTCCAGGAAGCGCCTAGTCATCCGTTAGAAGCTCCCCTGTGTCATCACAAAAGTGGGGAGGGGAGGTCCTTTTCTGGATTCTACGTCAGTTTTTGAGGCCGAGGTCTGTATTAGGTGAGAAAAGAATGATGCTACTGTCTGTGGCTGGCGACAGAATTTTACCTAATAATTTACTAAAAATCAGTACGTTAAAACCTCCGACCAGAAGCATGGGGATTCACTCTAATCAATGCAGCTCAAAATTCAGATTTTTAGAAAGCTATCTACTACCAATGTCGGCGAGGACGGCGGACGGACATTTGCTTATTTTGATCTAGACACTTGAAATGACCAGAAAAAAATGTTGAGCTGAATTGGAGAGATTGAATTTTTGCATGAAAACAGGTTGATTGTTTGAAAGAATAACCAACTAAAACGGAAACAGACCCGGTGATGAATTTATGAAAGAATATTAGACTGAACAAACTTATTGTCTTTATCCATTAGCCAGCTTAATTGGTACAGTAGATCGATACATTTTTACGTAGAGTGAGGAAAGAAGCGTTTTAATGACCAGTCGAGCTTTTGGCTATGCATATTAGCACCCATTCAATCCGATATTTGCTTTTACATTAAAAACTGAAAGGGCACCTAAGCTCCATTTCTCCATCGGCAAACTCCCCCCCCCCCCGAAATAACATTTTTCAACGAAAACAGAAGGATTTATCAGCTCTCAAAACCAGTGGAACATTTAATTGGACGAGTACGTTGCGTTCGTTTATACTCAAACACGACCTATTTGCCCTTTTAATTTGCTTTGGGCACAATAGACCCATGGAGGTGAGAGCGCAGGGAAAAAATTGCTTTAACTGGCGGTTTATGTTACAATTTGGTAACATTAAGTAGTGAGTAACGTAAATGTATGGATCCTATTTATACCTATCTGTGGCTCCTTACAACTGATAGATTAGAATGTGTTAAGGCTGCACATTCTATTCTATTATGTTACAATTTGGTAACATTAAGTAGTGAGTAACGTAAATGTATGGATCCTATTTATACCTATCTGTGGCTCCTTACAACTGATAGATTAGAATGTGTTAAGGCTGCACATTCTATTCTATTTACATAGATCCACAAAATGTGTTTTCCAGAAATTGATTTTCGAGATTTTCGTCGATCTAGGCGTGTGTGGTATCATTTTTGACGAAATTTAGGACACTGAATCCAAAGTGAAGGATTGGCGCCCACCGGAAGACGTTTTGGGTCAAAATCGGTATCTATCTACCTATTTCGAATGTGTGTTTTCGAGATGTTGGTACCTAGGCGTGTGTGATATCATTTTCCACTAATTTTTAAACGCTGAATCGATTGGGATAAGTGTTCATGCTTCTGGTCCGAGGAATAACCTACCCCTGTGAATGAATATGCAATGTTTTTTGATCTAGACACATTTAAACGCCCAGAAAGAAATGTTGGGCCGAATCAGAAAGATTGGTTGTTTGCATGAAAACATAACCAAATAACCAATAAAAACAAGGCACTTTTGAAACAGTAGGAATCCCTCTACTTTCGATTCCCACCAAAATGTATTCTCCGGTCTGAAATTATAATGATTAAGTACTTCGTATCGTGGATGAACATCTACCGAAGTTTCGCGAGCGGGGCCGCTACCTTTGTTCGCTAAGCTGCGATAATAACGCGGTTCAACGTAAGTTATCCGAATATTACCGAGAAATCCAATTATAAAGGGGATTTACTGGGAGATTAAGTCGGTACACAGCATACTGCATTCGAGTAGGTTCTCTGACGAAGAAGTTAGAACCTGTGGTGTAACATTTGCTTTTAGAAATTCGACTTACCATTGTAAACATCGTTTTACACGTGTTGCAATATTGACTCACCTTCCTCTGACTCGAAAAAGGATGTGATTGGCTGCTAATGGGAAGGCTAATTGAGTTTCTTACCTGTTTCTGACCAACTAAGTATACTGCGCAGCCTATATAAGTTAATGTATCACTGTTGAGTGAGTCGCATATTTCCTATTCCTGCATGATTCCGTACCCTTCTTGTCAAGACCGCACAAATTTCCAAAACATCCATTATCACTGACAACCGTCCCCCGTTTGCGACTGTCAGCCCTGAAGGGGTCTGAAAATGGGAAATTTTTTTTTCCATTGGTGTTTTCCATGACTATAATAGGGGGAAAAGGTGTTAAAAACATCAAAAACACTGATGGTTTTTTCAAATAAGCTATCAACGCTACTCGCTAATCAGTGACGTCACAGCCTGCTTGAAATAGATAAATGGCAGCTTCATCTGAGACAAGAAACGCTAAGTGTCACAACAGCAGTTCTTGCCTTCCAGGGTACTAGCACACAGTGTAGAAAATTGAATGTTTCCTCTGCTTGGTTTTGTTATTATTTTAAGCAAACTACCGTAAAAAAGAAGGTCAACCTGATAATATACTGACAGACGTGCAGCTGTTTTTCTAAACCAATAACAGTGGTAACTCAGATATTAAGGTGGACCTCACTTGGGTAGTCTCAACAGGGCTGGAAATGAAACGCTGAACGCTGACGTCACGCATGACCCCATTGCTTTGGCTTTCGATGATAAGAGTGAAAAATTATACCCCCAAACGCCTAGGTCTCCAAAAAATGTGAATCCTATCTCTAAAATGGGGGCAATCAGGGTGAAAATGAGTCAGCAGCAAGTAATACCCGGATGGAATAAGGGGAACAATTTCTATGAACTTCCTGAGCTTTCTTTACGTGTAAAAGGTGGAGGTTATTATTTTTTGATCGATAAAGATACTATGTGTACTTATTACCACATTAATAATTCATTTTATATGTGATATAATATAACCATAATCTAAATAACGTCATGTTATGTATTTTGTTCTTATTGATTTCCAATTCGGTTTGAGGGGAATCGGAAGTTTTTTCAAGATGATACACATTTTTCGTTTTTATTCGCATTTCACTTCGAAGAATAAGCTGAAGAGGGTTAATGCGAGAAAATGAATTCCACACTTTACCCTCCAGTCCCCCACGTTCACTTGCGATGTCATATCCCACGAACCATTTGTCTCTTAAAGAATGATATTCACGCTCGTACGTTTGATACCTGAGTCGCAAAACTCGCGCGAACAGTGTTCTTATTATCCTATAAAATTCGACGAAACGCTCGAAGCGAAGGGAAAATACGAGGCATTTTATGTGTCGGAGTGTGGACTTGGAGGGACCTCGAGTTATGGTATACGGGATCAACTCCACCGTGCAAATTGAATGAATAAATGGATAAGGGCTGAAACACCAACCGCGTCATATGATACGACTCGTTTCCTCTGTGAGAGACTGAGCCGACGTGTTTTTTTACGTTTTGTTTCTGTTATTCCCATTCGCGCATCTTTCTACTCACGAGAGGGCGGTGCCTGTACGGATGATCTTACTCCTTTGAATAATCAACTGTCATCTCCGTATGAGTAACCGGACACCTACGCTGTTATTCGTTACTCATCTTTCGGAACGGTGAAATATTTTTCGTGAGAAAAACCTCTTCTACCCTGAAGTGCCCTCTTCCAGGGTACGGTAATTGCTCCAAAAACCCTTTCAATCATTCAATGTTCAAAAATTAGAAGGAAATGATACCTCACACGCATATGACCCTCAAAATCTAGTACCCCCATTTTTGAAATTCACATTTTCAGCCATATTCTGTCTTTATATGCTGAATCAGGCAGGAAATGGGAATGAGAACAACTAAGACACAATAATGAAGTCCATATACGCTATTTAAGGATTTCTCGGATTCGTTGGCTGACGACCAAAGGGCTTAGAAGAACCAGCTGTACAGAGAAACGCTTTTATTGCGAAAAAAGAAAAAGGAACAGCAATATCCATCTACAACTACCGGCAAAGACGAAATAGTGCTCAATAATAGCACCAAATTGAAACGTTATTGAACAAAAAATGACCTGATAACACATGAAATCGTTTCATTTTTATTTAGTACAACCCTAAATTCACATTTTAAGGATTCAATTGATGACAATTTATATTTGAGCTGGTAGTAATTTTAAAATATACAGCAAAAAATACCTACCTACCTACCTCACGGGTTAACCATTGCTATTTGGATCCTTGTTTTTCTTGTTACGTTGGCAACACTGTCATGGAGGCTGTGAGCATGACGTCAGGGGGGCAAGTGGTGGCAGATGGGGCTCTAATCATTCAGCTGATTGTAGGGTGAACTATCTGTTGTATCCTGACTGATGTTGTTCAACTCGAGTTTTCATTTTTGAGAAGAGAATTTATCTTATTCTAAATTAGATTATTTTGTATTGAAATAAATCATGATTAGTGCTGTGGCGTCACTGTCATTGCCTATGACAGTCAATAGCTGTCAATGAAAGGGCAAATAACTTTCAAATTAACCTCATCTTCTACTAAACTCCGTCTATACAATGCTCAAATATCTTTCTCCTGTGTGGTTCTCCATTTTCCGCTGACAGTTTCTAACTGTTGCATACCCTAATTTACAAAGAAGGGTTAGGTAGAACTCAAATATGGTGGCAATGAGGTTTGAAGCTGAGCAGATGCCTCTAGGAGATGAGGGATTGTCTTTAATAATTCATTCCTGCTGTACAGACCCGAAGGTACATGGACGTATCACCACACAGGAGACCATAGTTGCCTGGTAATTCTTCGACCACCATGACTCCATGTATTACGAGTATTATTCAATCAAGGGGAGTTGTAGGGAGATCGCACATGTCATATTCCACATTTTATCATACAACTCCATAATTGAAAGGGTAGGTTCCTGCAAGGTTATACCACTAATCAGCGATACCACAATTTATTGGATGGTGGCTACTGGCAGCCTTTTTGCAGCTTTCTCGAACAGAAAACTGCTCGGTGTGACAAAATGTAGATTTGATTATTGTGTCTATTAGATTATTCTTGCCTCAGCCAGGTGAAGTTAAACATTAACCACTTAGCCTAGAAGACTTATTCGTCCTCTAATTGGTGATTTTATGCACGCATCAGAATCACCAAGGCCCCTCGCTGTTGAGGTTGTGACAATTTCAAGCCAAATTGCGAATACTTGCTGCGCAACCGCCTTGCGTAAATTGTCACAAATATCGGCTTTTGTTGTATTTGGGTACAAAAGACCCACTTGGAAAAGAGAAAAAAAACCTCCTACTCATTTGTACAGGGAACCCAATGGAAGCCATGGGCATTTGTGTACCCTCTTTTACACGCCTCACTCAAAATGAAAAAGAATCAAAGGGATTTCCAGGCTCCCTTTTTTCTGTAATTGGAGAGTGGAAAAACCCTCACTCCAACCATCGCAGACAATGAGGGACTGAGTTGGTAACCTATGAGTGGGAACGAGATGGAAAAAAGGCAACTTGTTGCCTCTAGTTGGTGCTGACCGTATAAAAAAAGGAGGTGGCCGAGTGAGACGTAGCGCTAATCTAATCTTTTCATCTCTGCAAATAACTGGAGATTTCCTTTCGGTGTTAATTCAACTTCCGCTCACCTATTTCGGTGAAAGTAGACGATAGACGGAATAAGAGACTTCTGTGATGTTGTCACGTACTTACTGGTAATTTGATGTCCTTAATTTTTTTAGTGCACGTAATTTATGTGCGAGTTGGATATAAAGGAACACAAGTGAGTCATGGTTAAAATTTAATTTACGTAAAAATGAAAGGAAAATTACTTGAGTTACCCATAAAAGCAGAAGGTGTGAGTGAGTCACAATAGTGAAAATGTATAATGAAGAAAACGAAATTAAATAGTAACAATCAATGAACTACCTTCCTAGTCTGGTAAGTGTGTGTTTACTGCACTACAGGAATCCCCAAAATACAGGGTTCAGCAGAGCCGATTGACGTTTTGACCGCATATCGGCATATAGCGAGTGGTATGGCCCTAATTTCTTCGGTTATTCGCTGTTTGAGCTGGCAAGGTGATTGGACAATGTTTAAAGACCATATCCTTAAGGTAGCCCCAAAGAAAGAAGTCACAAATGCTCAAATCAGGTGAGCGCGCTGGCCACCCCAGTGCTCTCTCAGTGAGACCATTCGCCCCAGGAACATCTGTCTCAAAACAGCTTATGAAATTCGAGCTGTGTGGGCTGTAGCTCCATCCTGCTGGAACTAGATGTCACCCAAATCGTGTTCTTCAGCAGGATATAGAAAGGTTTCCAACATCGAAACAATATAGTGCTGGAAAGTTACCATGATGGTGACACTTTCCTCATTGAAGGTGTCTCTCACTCCAAATTGAGACACAGGACATCAAACTGTGACCCCAGATGAGTTGAGTGGTCTTCCGTGGAGTTGACGAGGGTTGCAGCACAGTACCGAAAATTCTGCATATTCTCTGTTCCACTGAGGTGAAAATGTGCCTGCTTTTTCGTAAAACGTACGAACGACAATAGCCCCCATGCATTCTGGTCCAAATCATGTTGTCAAATAGAAACCGAAGACCCGAAGGCACATGAAGTGCCCTTTCCCACCGAACTACTCCCACCACAGCCCGAGCAATGACTCTTCAAGATTCGTCGAAGGGCTTTGCCGCACCCTGTATTTGAATTTTGTCACTAGTCATTTTGTGCATCTAAAACCACAGGTCAGATGGAGTTGCAATGTTGGCAGCACTGAGACATAGTGACTCCAGCATCCGCAAGACGGCTCTAGGGCTGAGGCCGCACTGCAGGATGGTAGATGGTCGCAAGGAGGTTGGATGGTAAAGGTGGATGGTGGAGGGTAGATGCATCTTGGACGCAGTAAAATGAAGCCAGTATCCAACTGACTGCCGTGTAGAAGTCATGTCTCTCTCAAAAGTTGGGAAAAAAATGTTGCTAAGTTCATCTTCGGGAATTTTGCTGAGATCAACTTTGGGAAATATTGGGGCAACTACTGTGATAAAAAAAACCGTGGGTGCATGCTTACAATTTGAGGCGGCAACAGGACAGGGAATTTGTGAGAGTGTACAAAAAATTAAGACAACACCCGGACAAATTCTATTCGTATTTAAGGATGTCAGTTGAGGCGTTTGACTTACTTCTGAAATTGACTGAATGCAAACTGCAAAGAGTTATGGGTCAAATTGGGTAATTATTACCCATTTTGAATATGTGTTTTCGGGAGTTCTGCTACCTAGGCATGTGGGGTATCATTTTCCACTAAATTTTGGACGCTGAATCAAATTAAATGGGTCCCAGAACTATTGGCACCCACTGGAAGAGGTTATCGGTCAAATTGGGTATATATTACCCATTTCCTCCATGCAGCCTGGATGGAATAACAAACACGACTGATATGGGTGGATAGACGCTAGGCGGGTACCTAGGATGGTTTCAAGGGGTTGGATGGTAGTGGGAGGCCACTGCGGCTACCATCGTACCGTTACTTACGTTATAAATAGCTGGATGGTCGCCAGGCAGGTATCTACCATCCACCATCCTACCAACCTTCCTGCACTGCGGCCTCCGCTTGAAAGCCATGCATACTGCTACCAAGGAGGAGAAGAGGAAAGGAATTGATAATAGAAAATAAAACATTGGTAGTCCACAAAAATTGGCCTGTAACATGAGCCATCGTTTCGGCCAAAAATGGGTTTTGGTTGGTTATTCCTTGAATAATCAACCTATGTTTTCATACTGAAAGTCAACCTCTCCCATTTGCCTGAAACAATTTTTTCTGGACGTTTCTAGGTGTCTAGATCAAAATAAGCAAATGTCCGTCCAGCATACGCCAATTTTGGTAGTAGAAAAATGTCTACAAATCTGAAATTTTGGTCAGGGACCCCCTAAATTTTAGACGGTTAATCGATTGGAATGGGTCCGAGACACCCCACACCCACTGTTTTCCCCATGTTCGAGTTTTTCTGTGATTTAGGCATGTTAGGTTTTGTTTTCCATTAAACTGTGGACGCTGAATAGATTGAAATGTGTCGCCATGCCCCTGGTCCGAGGAATAATTAACACCTGTGAAAGATTTTGCTGCGTTTTTTCTTTTTCATCTGAATTTTATTCATTTATTTATATTAACCAAAATGTGTGAAAACTAGGCGTGTGGGAATCCCACTATTGTTAAGGTACAGCGGCGATGGGAATCCTGCCGCAAAGGAGATCCAGGTAAAGGAAACTCTCCTAGAGGAATACGAACAAACAGTAGAAATGTCCAACAATGCAGAGTTTATTTTTCACATCGGAGTATTTTCTCGTCCTCAAAATCTGCAAATATTCTCGAGCTTAATCATCCCCGAGGGGAATACTTTTCCCATAAATGCAAACGAAGAGTAGCTTACCTTATTTTTAAAACCCCTTCGTTATCCCTTGAAGTTTTTCTCCGCTTCCCGCGTAGAAACGGAAACTCAAACAAAAAGACGGTTGAATTTATTATTGCGCCCAGATTGCTTCAAAAGAGTAGGGTGGAAGATAAAAATAACAACGAACGTTTTGAATGAGAGGAATATTTCCCCGCGTGGACTCGGCAGTGCGGTTTAAAGTTTGAATCTATGGGAATCGTTATCTTTTAAACGTTTCAACGATGATTTTTTTCGTCCTCCGTAGGATTCAAACGTAATCCCTGCTTGTGTAGTGTCGATATTGTAGAGAGGCCCCGAGTGACATTAGGTCGCGTCATCTTCCACACAATATAACGGCACAGTATCGTCGTATAAAATCCCAAATGGTCCTTTCGACGGGCGAGAGTCACTTTATTGTTTTACGCCCTTCAGCGATGTTATTTCAGATGAAATCCGATTTATGTGTACTTTATCACCTTAGTTATTGCACGATGGACAATTACGAGCCATTTTCCAGTTACATTTTATAGGAAGTTGATCGGAAGTTGATACGATTGACGATTTGGCTATTTTCACGACACATGACGGGCAAGGTCGCTTTATGCGCCTGTTGACAAAAACCTCTCTAATTTACGTTATGACAAAGAACCAAAAGTTAGATAATCAGCTCTAAATTCATCTTATTTGTCATTTTGGAACCACCAAAAATGGTCTTTTTTGTGACTTCTTCTAAAGGAGCAAAGAACTTCTATCTAAGAATGTTATGGGCGGGTGGGGTGTTATGGTTCGAGGCGGCTGACATTTGAGGCTGTCGACAAGGGTACTGAACATGACGTAATTTTTACCAATCTCAGCTTTACCAACTCAGGCCTATGTTATTGGACCTTTGCTTGGTCTGTATGGGAGATATGTGCGGGCTTGACGCCCCCTTGTTGCTGTGGTTTCGTTATTGTCCATGCGTTTCTTGAATGGCAGAGAGTCCAGCAAGGTTTCCTCTTGGAGCCTGTTCTCTTCAACCTGCTCATCGAGGATTTCAACAGGGCTTTGGGGTGCAGTTTGAGGCGTTTCTACGCGGACGACCTAAAGGTTTACCGAACCATTCGGCGCTTGGGTCACTAGGATGGTGTCTCAATTACAACGTGGTGTTGAAGAAGCATCTGTGAAGGTGTATACTCAAGACCCAACTTCCTAGATTAGCTCTTCTAAATGATATATTGGGGAGAATGGTGCGACAGAATCATCCCTTTTAACTTTCCCAACGTTTCAATTTCCAATCTCTTTAGTGACCACCGTTATTTTTTCCGGATTAGAGTACTTTTACCATCAGACGTATTTTTAGAATACCTGCATGGGGGTAATTACTAGTATTTGAGGACCTACTCCCCATAACCCCAAGTAGTCTTACTTATAATAAGTGTGTGCGAGTCAAGAAGCTCAGTTGATTGGCAATTGAACTCGTGAGAAATTATTTTAATTGTATTTTCTACCAAAATTGTGAGTTAATGTGAATTTTGCGAACTGCGACTTATTTGCCCAATTACTCCTTCAATATTATACAGAATGACACCCTAGGTTATCTAAAAGCTGCGTAAATAGGTCTTGATGTGACTCTGGTTCAAAGAAGGTTAGTGGTTCCAGCTTTCGAGTTCCCACTCATTAAGTTTCATATGACGCGGTTGGTGTTTCCTTCATTCAACTCCTAACTGCAAATGAATGTGCTTTGTCTTACGGTAATGCTGTGTATAATCATTGAAAGACTTCATTGCGCACCCTGTGCCACATTCAGTTCTGCAGTCCGCTTGGTTTTTTGGAACCTCTGTCTCTCTCCTCCTGTTTTTGTCGCCTTGCTCGCTCGTTTATCCCATTTTGTCGTACCGCTGACGAAGGTTGCCCACCTAGCAATAGTCGGTTCAAACGGAAAAAAGGGACAAAGAAATTGTCTCAGAACCTTGAAAGCACTTAGGGTACATCCATCAGCGCGTCAACACTATGTGGGTCGTCACCGTGAAAGGCCGCGTCTGTGTGAGCGGGAAAGAGCTTGCTGGCCTGATTTATTGAGGATCCCTGTCTCAACTTCTTTCGTGTCTTTTCTTCCGGAGTCGAACGCAGATCCATCGCAACTTTCAAAGAGAGACAGCTCGACAAGAGGAGGTCGACGTGGCTTGTCGAACTCCGTGACGCTCTTGTCTGAGAAACAGGCGGATTTGTAGTTAGCTCGGCAGCCTTCGCAGCTTGGAACTGTCGCATCATTTGTGAGAATTATCCCGAAATCTTGCTTTCTGTTCTACCCCTGACGCAGACTACGTATGTAAGCCCGAACACACTGATTGTAACGTGTAACACTGCTTGATGGTGCGTCACGGTTTTTGATGGATCTCGCGCTCAATGGGGGGGGGGGGGGGGTTGTGGATCAAACTAAGGGAATGAAATAATTGCTTGAATAAAGAGAAGTCTAACGAAAGTCCTAAAAAAATCCGATGACCCACTCGACAATTTCTTGTATTTTTAGCCCAATCTGTATACTCTGAGGAAGAGTGAACAATTTTAAAACAGCATCGCCAAGTTTTTTTTTTAAGCGGACATTTGAGGTTTCATTTTTGTACGGAATTTCGGGCTCCGAATAGATTTTTATGGGCTAAATACCACATATATCGTCGGCGAATGAGGTGATGAGGCGAAACCGAAGTGCTTTTGTCATAATGGAGGACTTTCTCCCACTCCACATTTATTCGCCTCCACATTTATTACTTCATTCTGTTTTAGAGCGTGCAGATTTAAAATCCTAAAAATTCGTTCTCTGTCCGGCTTAGAAAGACTTCTTAGATGCTCCTGAAATCTGGGAATGGGCAAAATATACATTTTCTGGGCCTAAATTAGTCCTGATTCGTTTTCAGCCAGATCGCCACCTAATGGATATTCCAAAAATGTCTTTTCGAGCTCTTTGAAGACATAGTTATTTTGTAGCATAAATAAGCACTGAATTCCGGACTCTGAACTGGTTTAGATGAGCAGCAGACCTGCTTTACACAGATGCTGAGGATGGTTCTAGACTACAAGATTGTAGTCTAGTGTTGGAGAGTATTTACACAAGCGAAATTCATTCAGCATAGTGAACCAGCGTTTATTTCTTCAAATGGCCTTGAATGAACAGACATATTTATGATTTTGTGTATTTCGGTAAAACCGAATACATATAAAACGTTCTTCACCAGTCAGAATTCAGGCTTACTTACATCCATTTTTATTGACCAATTTCAAAAATTTATTACTTTTTTCTTAATCTACTTTACGTAGATTAAGTCGAGTCAAGTCGAGGGGTGGTAAGATAGTCAAATTAACAAAACCAATCAGTCTGAGTTGGAACAAGCTCGACGACACTCCTTTCGAAATCCGCAGGACGAAACTTAGCAATCCTCCACCAAGTTCGAGGCGAAAAGTTGACGAAAAGACGAGGAGTTTCAATGGAAATGTAAGCCTCTCCTTTTCCAGCGCCAACGGTGGAACTGTTGAATATGGATGCTCCAACCCAAACTAGACCAACGCTTTAGGGTTATGGGCTTTGGGAAGCAGTGCAAGATTAACTCAATGGCATAAGCTGTTCTACGTAGGTATACCTACATCTGTATATTCAATTCTGGTTGATTTAGTGATGTTAAAGACCTTCTTCGTGACTAAATCACAACTTAGTTGGGTTGAACGTTATTACACATGGTAAGACTCTGCGTAACTAAGTTTGTTAGAGTTTTTGATCCGTGTAATTCTACAAGTTCGATATAACATTAAGAGAGAGTCGACTAGAAATTATTAAACCGCTTTTGATAATCCGGATCCGGTGAGTGATGATGTTCAGTATTCAGAGGGTCGGCGCGTTGGAAAGACGGCTTTTGAAGGCTGGGGAAACAGGAAAGCTGTGGAAAGCCCTTCGGACCAGAATAATGGGATAATTCTCTCCCCCTACCACCCCATTGCTGAACACAAACTGACGTTAATGAAGAATGAGTGAGGATGAAGAGAAAAAGGGTAAAGTCACCACCGTTGTGTCAGACTAAACCTTATCTTAGTCTGGACACTTTTTTCATCAAGCGGGACAACCTGCTTCTCATCTCACTTTCTTCTCTTCAACATGAACTTGAATTTTGGTTTGTTCGTACAAATACAATATATAGTAGGTATGATTTGAAGATGGTGAGCTAGGAGCGGTACTCAAAGAATATTGGTTGGTGTAGAAAGCATACAAATTTGGCAGAATGGCACGCCAGGTTAAAAGGCTGTTCATCAAAGATACTATCTGGCGGGCTGGCCGAACCAAGGACTGCCCACCGAGAATACTTGTTCTCACTGCAAAGAGCCCAAGAGGCCAGAGAGAAGTCCTGTACGAGATGCTGACTCAGAAACGATCATTATGAAATATACGCTGGCTAAGGAAGAGCCGGTTGAACCCTGTCAAGAGGTCAAGGCTCACTTAATCCCGCTGGAGCTGCAGGTGGTCCAGAAGACCAAGAAGAATCTTGCCCTGTTGGAGATTTTTAGCCAGAGATGACTTTGGGTCCTCTTAAAGGTTCTATGGTGCTGCTGGAAACCAGAGATAGTTCTTCTGGTAGATTTGCTGGCCATGTACAAAGCTGCTTTTATCTAACTGGCTAAGTGCTATCGCGGTATGAGGACTTGAGTACCATGCCACCAAACGACTCTGATAAAATATGCCCGAAATAACAATTTTGTTGAGTCCATAAATCATTGCTTTCTAAGCATGAAGCTTGATTTTCAACAGAACATCGAGAACAACGATGATTAATATTACTCCTTCAGCCCCACCGGGCCTTGGTCGGGTTTCGTGTCAGGTTGAAGTTACTTCACCAAAGCTAAATCCCGGATCGGTGGTGAATACCGAAACAAACCCCTCACCGTGGTAATCTCGAGGTAGATCTCAAGTTGAACGGATGGCCATAGTCTTTGTACTAAAGCTTCGTCTTCTCTAAGTTCATCCAGCGGTTTCGGACGACTCCCCAAGGGGCTTCTGGATGTGGTTGGACGTTAAGCGTCTAGGAGTCCTCTGTTATTCGAACCGCATAAACCCTCCGATTATTGACGATGATTCCGGGAAGGCGAACAGCTTACCATTCGAACTCGGGTATTCGGTTAACCGCGGGCCGTGTTGTTGTTGGTATACTGGTCGAATCAATTGTCTCGAACTACCCCAAATTTATTACTAAACCACAAGCGAGGAAGTCCATTACGATCGGGGCGTGCGCCGATTGCGAAACCCGCGTGCCTCACAATAATATTGACTAACCACCATCGAAATCATCCACGTTGGCATCCACAATACTACACCAATCACAGAATAAAATTACACTAATTATTCGTTTTGGTTAATTCTTCTTATTACGTAACATCTTCTCGTACCCGTGTAGACCGAAAGATGAAAATAAAAATAAAATAACAAATTTCGTAAGAAATAAAAAAACTCCTATAAGTAAACTAAGTAGTCTAAAAAACGACTGTATAGACTTCGTTTAGCCTTTCATAGTTTCGCCTAAACATAGGGCAAATGGAGCATCATTTTTCACTGAATGTTATCCCTGAGTCACTTCACTCAGATTCCAGCAAAGGGGTGAACCCATGGATCTGAAATTGGTCAGTTTTTGTTCTCCGATGATGTTGTCCTTTAACTATGAAATGGGAAAAAGGTGTCAGATATATTGATTGTGGTATGATCGATCCCCTCTAACTTGAAATCCTAGTTTTTTCCATTAATGGAAACCAAACTTCGTGTTTTCCGGAAAAGTTCTCCCGACAAAATGTTGTCGAACACATCAACTTTGGTAAATTACATACCCGCCCAGAGCCCGATTCGAGACAAATAACTTAAAAAAACTAGGGAAGTTGAAGCTATTTTGATGTTGCTTTACGTTTAGTTTTCGAATTTCAAAGTAAACTTTTCGAATTCCAACGAGAAAGTTCTGTTGCCGCCACTCACTGGGCTTGTTATCCGTCTGGTTGCTCACCTCTTTAAAAAGTTCTACTACCTTCGTCTATCAGAAGGCCGGCAGTTTCAGTAACTTCGTTATCACTTTTCATTACATTAGAGCCTGTTTGGTGTTTCGAGCCATTCTGTCTTCTACAAAAATTAAGTACGTTAAATCCTACGACGCCCAAACCCACGAAAATGTAAATCGGGGAGTTGAATTAAGCGGACTTTTCGCACCTACTAATGAAACGAGGAGTTGCGGGAACGCCCGAGAATTTGCATTGTTTCTTAGGAATAATAAAGAAAACCCTTTTCGCGAGAAGAGCGATAATGCTTTGGGACGACGAAAAAGGAAAAAAAAAAAAAAACCCCTTCGAAGCATACATTAGTATCTGGAGGTGAGCCAAGCTGGGTCACGCCCGCCATCCTTTGGTGAGTCATTCCACCGCATTAGGGGCTCCACTGGGGCGTGGTGGTACCTAATATACTTCCATTATTGTTTGTCTTTGGCCGTTGTGGGCGAGAGTTGACAATAATTCTTCCGGAGCCGCATCCGTAAGCCATCCCTTCCCGTTATATTCGAAAATGTGCTCAAGAATGAGTTCCGACACTCGAAGAAAATTAAATAACCAGTGAGGTTATGGGAGTGGGTTCAATTCATTGAGGGGAGTTACTCAAAGTCAGTTACCACTAGTTATTTTCTACTGTAATAACTGCAGGCCAACTCATACTCGGAATTACAGAATGAAAAGTGGACAATCAAGCACAGACGGGATAAAAATGGAATGAGGAAAAAAACCCACAGCTCATAGCACTGCCTCTAGCAGCTCCGACTGCAGGGATCCTTTTGTCGAGAACGGGTTGAAACACAATTTCCATCCAAGTGCCCACGAATCAATCCGAATCATCTATCACTACTCACAAACGACCAGTTCGCATTCAAATAATTGGGTTTATCAAAGCTTAGTGAAAAATAATTCCACGCATGCTCGGTTTGACCAAAAAATCCCGAAAACCGAGTTTTACAAAACGCTTTTTCATCCGCACTCTCCCAAAAAAATTGTGTTCCCCTACAAAAATTTCAGATTTTGATAAAAATTTTCTACTATCAAAAAGGGTGTGGGCGGAATTTGGCAGATATTCGGGTTTTGGTATATTTTAACGAATAATCAACCAAAATGGTGAATGCATGTGTGAGTGATGGCCTGGATAGCTAATATCACAAAATACACTCAGGCAGAAGGTTCACTCTATATTAAAAACCTTCCCCATATTTGCAGCGATTCTGGTGGTTGTTCATCGTAACTTACGCATATGTCACCGCCAAAATGTCTGTGGTCTATGGTATTATTTGGTTGTCTAATGTACGGATTTCCCGCTTTTTTCGGCCAGTAAAGGTTTCTCAACAAAACAGCAGAAAAACAGTAATTAAAAGTTATATTCTGTGAGTCGATAGGTTTGTCTCATAACACTCAGAAGAACAACGTGGTGGTGGGTCAAACCTCGGGACAAAACTGATCAAATGCTCGGAGACGGTACAAATTGTTGTGCACCCCTGCAGTGCAGCTAACAGTGGCTGTCCACCACACTACAAACAGTGGGCTTGTTTCGTTTATGAAGTGAACCAGCCCTGGCTAACCCAGATTGGGGGCAAAATTGAGTTGCTGTTGGGTTTATATATCCAAAGAAGGGGCGCCACCCTTTGACGGTGAACGATGTCCGTTGTTACTGGCGTTAGATTATGTATCTCGAGGATTACAGTTTCCGACGAGGAGGATGACTTGGCTTGGCAAATCCCTTCACCATTGATAGTCTTGTCGACTTGGGTGTTTTGACACCACAGTACCCATTCCTCAAAGGGACATCCCATTTAGGGCCAAGGATGAGTCTGAAAACTGAGACTGGCTAATGTTATTTTTATATAGAAATTGTTATCCTTGTCAAATAGAGATAGGCACCAAAATTAATGTACCGTCTAGAATCGATTGAACATTATTGATTTTTAATTGTTGGATTTTCATTAATAAAGTACCGGATTTTGAAAGGAATTTCGGTTCATTTTCCTTTCAAAGCGATCGTTTGACCACCAGTAATGCTTCGACGCCAAACGCAAGCTTCATGATGGTATAAATATACCTGGGCGTATTTCCGCGAGAAAAACGGAATCTTCAACCATCGTTGGTTTATTTATCAACCAACTGGCCATTGCTTGAAACTCTTCAGGCTTAACCCCGGAAAAAGGTCATGTTAAATTCAAGCCAGACAGTGGACGGCTCTTAAGGCTCCACTAAACTGCCATTGGTCAAAAACCCGTTTTTTGTTGTATTGTTTTTTCTTCAGCTCCCGTCATCGATACACCTTCGCCGTGGCTGTGAGTGGTTTAAAAGGAAGAAAAACTGCCAGACATTTATTTTAGACCTCTTTGTTGTTCGAGTGGCTTTTCACGGCTGGGAATACGTACACATTCACGCGATTGTTTACGGTGGGAGCTCGACAAGGGTTCTCCAACTTTCGTTCTACCCTTCACAGACAAGGCTCCAATATAATAAATCCCAGGTTTTATTTTCATCCTTACTCGGTTTTGGGGCGTAAATAGCGTCCGAATAAATCCGTGGGTCTCCTCTTTTCGACCTTTCAGTGGTCAGAAAAGCCGCCGAGGCCGTAAATTTCCAATTTTCTTCCATAACGAAGTCTCTCTATATCTTTCTGGGAGGAAATTTAGACCCGTGCCCGAAGATACGAGGATGCGCTGAGCAACACGCTCCGAAAGGTTCAAATTGAGAATGCGTTTTGGCGTTTTAACAATTTCAATTCAAATTCCACTCACACTTTCCCAATATGAATTATTTCGGGTAGGGATGCATCTCGTTTGAGGGGAACAGACATTTCTTGGAGTTCACGTTATCTTCGGTCCTGATATAGCCGCAAGAAGTTGGCGTAAACGTGCAAAGTTTCCGAATTTCAGAGCCTACTTCGGCCCGGGGGGTTGGCGTACGTAGAAACGTGTTGTTTTGGATCAGCTATTTGCTTAAGTATGCTGAAAACGTGTTTTGAAACGCCATTATGAGATCTGCTGAATACGAGATGTAATTTGGTAGAAAACCGCTGAAGCTGCGAATGACGTCATCGACAAACTGCGATTACGTTCGGAGAGAAACGATTCACTTTCCACCAGAACAGAAGATACAAAAAATGAGGCGGTTTGTTCGGCTTGGTTTTCTCATTACCGGAGGACTCTCATTTGCGAGAGGTAGACGAGTTTATATTGCGGGACCGTAGTGACCCAAGCAAACAATGTCCTTTCGAAGGTACAAACTGTTTTGTCCATTTGAAAGCAGACTATAAGGGTTCCAACGACAACCTGGCGAGAAGTTTAGGATTGGAATAGCCTCAGCAATGGAGTCGTGAAGTTGATTACGGCCTAACGCCTACAGTAACCGACTTCTATTAGTTTCTCTGACTACGGGTGGATCACTTTGAATGGGTGACTAAACCTGTTTCATTGTAATTTTTGCACCGTCCGCAGCTGCGAATTGAAGAAACGAATCCTGTATGGCAACGCTCTCTGGTAGAAGATAGTTGACTTCTCACCCAAGCATCTTGAGAACAGAGTTGGATCAAGGGAGTTTACGAGGACGAAGCTGAAATCCTAGGAAGTCGTACGTCTTGGGAGGAATAACCATAAAATGCCTTTTTCTGAGAAGGTCACGTTTTCGTTTGATGGTTCTTGAGCCCACAATCGGATGCGTAGTACTCTCTGTGTTTCCCATCAGCATCCGGATCAAAGTGCAAATGCTGCAGAGGACGGCACAAACGTGCCAGAGCTCTCTGAGACGAGGAAAACTTGCGTATGATGAGCCTGGCACATCTTCAGGGCTCGTTAACTCTTCAGTTATGGAAAATTACTGAGGTAATAATGATCCCTAAAACGGGGAAACCAACGGATCAGCTAAAGCTTGTTTTGTCGAATATGTGGAAAAAGACCTCATCGCTAAACCAATTGTGCTTACGATTGAAGAAGAAACGCCTTGCATTTTTTCGAAGATTCGTCTAATCCTAAAATCCGAAGCCAAAAGGAAAGGTAAACTTTTGAAGGCAAAACGCATTATCCCCATTTTTGCTAAGTTAAGGCGTTTTGCCGTAAAAAATATCCAGGAATCAACATTAGTTTCAGGCGTTTTTGAACAGAGTTAAGGCGTTTCACCAGGAAAAATTATTTAGATATGGGCATTTTATAGGCGTTATACCTTCAAATTCAACGACTTTTCGATTGAGAGGGTATGAATTACTCTCACTTCTAAATACATTTTGGAGACCATTTGGAAAATAGGTAGTAAAATGCGTAAACATATTCTTGTCATCATTGGAGTATGGCTTTTTCGATTCAAAAAGCAGAGTTATAATGGATACGGAATGAAAGTACGGTAAAGTTTTTCTTGTTGAAAAATTCTGCACTGCAATCCCGCCTGATAACCTAGAGATCCAAAACATTTCCCCTTCGAAGCTTCCCACACCCAAAACTGTCCATCATCAGTCAACGCCATTCATGAATATGTAAACCCACGGGTAGAGTAAAAAAAAAAAAAAAGCCAATCCAGTTTCGCTCTTGTGTCAACCGTTTTCATCCCAACTTGATTCTCCGAAACCCTATCCCGTTGATGCTTGCATAAATCGCCCTCGGCTTAGGTTGGAATGGGATCCTGGGCAACCGGCGATAAGCTGCCGTATGATACGTCGCACAAATATTGCGCTGAGTGGTTGTAATGAAGTTCAAACATGAACTTTTCGTGAGTTCCAACGAATGAAATTAACAGAAACGTTCATTATGTTCCGCCGTCGCTGTTTGTCGTGCTAATTGAATTGGTGATTCCGGTTTACCATATTGTTAATCAGTGATGATACCGTTTCATCGTAAGCCATGTTTTCTAACCACAACACGAAGTTGGCTTTTTGACGAACCTGTAGTCAGTGTTACTCGCGTGGCTCCTCTTAGGAGCATCATCTTTAATATAATGGGTGAAAATGAACTTCTTTCATTCAATAATAGGTATCTAATAAGATTGTTGTGAGCACTTAAAATAGGTGTTTTTTAATGATCTCAGGAAGTATCCTGTAAGCAGAGCCTATGTCACAAAGACATGAATGATATGTAAGTATAATGATGAGTGCGCTTTTAGAGCGTGAGATCGTTTGCAATCATGTACTGAGTCAATGTTCAAAGGCCCTCTGCCCTACTACTTATGAACACAGTAAAAGAGGTCCACCTTGATTTTCTGAATTATCACTATCATTGGTTTGCCCGCCGATGCACTTTGGTCAGTATTTTATCTACAGTGACGTATCTTCTTTGCACGACACATCCTCAGCATGGCCTCTTGTTTACAAAAGCATGTTTACAACAATAACAAAACTATCATTCCTTGATTTGCCTGCAGTTGTCCGCTTGAGTGCAGCAACCTAGAAGGCGAGGACTGCTGTTGTAGTTCTTCTCATTTTTTGTCTCAAATGTAGCTGACACATCACTTTCCACCTGTGTTGTGACGTCACCGTTCAGCAGTACCTTTTTTGAAGACTCTAATCATTCACTCGATTTTTGATGTAACTGACTTTTCCTCATTTATAGTTACGGATAATATAATAATTGGAAAACGAGAATTTACCAATTTCAGACCAATTGGTACACAAAGCGATAAAACTCATTGTAGTTTTCACGCTTATCCACAAGTTAGAAAGCCTATGCGTACTCCAATAAACCATACGGCTCAATAGTTAAGTTCAACACAATGCCCTAACGGCCAATAAAATGGAACCACAACAAACAATACGTTTTGTCTTCCCACGCGCATAAGTAATTAATTTACGGATCAATCGGTCGAATCGAACTAATTGAGCGTTCAAATCCGTTTGATTGGTAGGGTTGATGGTGACACTTCATCATCCTTTCTCTTTCTCGTGTGTATGAGGTTTCATTAGAAGAATGGGTTTGTTATACCTACCACTTTATTTCGACGTTCGGGTGGGAATCGAATAAACGACTCAACTGATAACGTTTATCCGATTAGAGCCACTGTATAATGAAAGCCTTACTAAGATAATACGCAGAGCGCAATCCGAAGATTCGCGCTGGTCAAGACAATAAAGAGAAATCCGGTAAATTAACTAAAGTCGAGCACAGTATTCGTAGACCGGCTCGTCATATGAAAAGCAGGGGTTCCACGAGAGTGTGGATTATAAAGTGTTGAAGGAGTTATGCGGTGGATGGGGTGGAACGGTGAAACAAAGGGTTTGAAGCGGCCCTACCCTAGCTGGTGATTAAAGTTGATGTCACCAGGGCGTGGCAGGGGTGCCAACAGTTTAGCCGCGTATAGATCAACGAGCAACACTGCGGAGCTGGAAATTAACCGTCCTATTGCTACATCCTTCATCCACACGCTTCTCGTCACTCTCATGGTATCGTGGGCGAGCATCGGGATATCTTCAGTCCTGCGCGCGAAACCACGAACCAAGTGGGTCATGTGCAGTGTTAGGTATATCTTATGATAAGAGGCAAATGAGGAGACTCGCAATCGTGTTACGAGTAATTTCGATCGAAATTCATCTTCCGTGTTTAAACATATTTTAACACCGTTAAGGGATTATCATTATCAACGCTAATTAACACCGTTATTAATTCCTGCCATGGAGTAATCTCCAAATTAAACTTAAAAAATCTTAACATCACACTAATACGTCAGGACGTTCCATCGCCTTTCACAAGGTCGGTTCCCTCATTTGAAAGGGTGGTTTGAGTGAAGAACCACAACCGCGAACCCCCCAACCATTAGACGGGTACGGACAAAAACTCAATTTGCAGATTGCTGAATTAATTAGGTCAGAAGAGTGATTATTTCAGAGGCAGATAAGGATTCCAATTAGAAACAGAGAGGGAGCCCCATTTTGATCCTCCCTTCCAGGAAAGAAAAAAAAAAAAAAAAAAAAAATCACCGTTCTGACGAATCTCACGATTCATAGCGCCCTCGGGGCAACCGAATTTCCTCGGACGAACTTGGCGAATTAAGTCGAAACGCGTAGTGCGTAATTACGAAAAAGCATTCATCAAAGGTGAATTTTCATTTATTTTATATAAACAGGAGCCCAATTAAGCCTCTGGTAGAAATGGCATGACATCTCTCATCAACAAATCATCAAGTACCTGTACAATTAAATTATGTATAATTCGTGCATGGTAAGGCTCATCAGGACTCAAATCATAAAGGTAAATACAGTTATGAGAGCAAAGAAACAAGAACAACTGCGCAACGATTCAAAGGAAAAATCAGCGAGCAGAGACTAAATTATAGGGATATAAGAGTATGTATCCAGAACGGATACATTTCCTTTAAATTTTGGACCCTGAATCGATTGGAATCGGTCCGGGACCCGCCACACCCGCTGTTTCTCCCATTTTCCCCATGTTGAAGAAATGAATCTCTGCGCGCCTGGTCCGGGGAATAACCAAGCCGTGTGAAAGAATTTGCAGCGTTTTATCTCAATCAGATGCGTAGGAACACTGCACTTCATTATTTGCCTGTTATTATAATTTTGTGCATTTTGTTGTCTTCTTTGATGCCTGCGGGAAGATTGGCTGGCTCTAACTTATTAATTAGGTGTTCCTATTCGATGTTCCGAAAATGATTCGACCATGAAGTTACACATGGTCCGTTAGGTTCTCAGATGCTCATCGCACCACAATTCTTTAGTGTTCATCCAACAATAATGAACCCGCTCTGATGTTTTCCTATGCAATGAGTCGTTTTGGCAAAGCATGAGGTCACTTATCACCTATACCTGCGGGTGGTTATTTCGCGAATAATCAACCTATGTAACATGAACCTATCATGCTCGAGTAAGCCCATCGATTTTCATTCCTGATCACAGTCATCAGGTGGCTCCAGATTACAGTCCCGTTCAGGAGGATGAGAACGAAACTACGTCACATCCGACAAACGTCTTTGAAACCCGAAACTCATAGGAAAGCCTGTATCCGCTCCAATGCGTCCGCACCGCTTTACGAGGTTCTACGAGACGCTAAGTCAACTCTGCCAAACTCGCATGACGCCGCCATATGATCCCCTGACGCACACTTTCTCATCCGCTCGCCTGCTTCTGACATTTTGAAGCGTATCATCTTACCGGATATCATAACCGACGAAATGAAGGAACATCATTTCTCTCTCCACAACTCCAAACGAGTAGGATAACGGAGAAGTACTGAAACGTAATTGCCGCCTGGTTGCTTATCTCGTATCTGGAGTTCAGCTTAGGGAAAATCTCAAGTTATCGTTCACCCAATGAATTGAGTTTTAATCTTGAAATTTGACGGAAAGCGCCTGTTTGAGGGTACAGTGAAGCCCGAGGGTGGTGAGTTGAATTGGAGTGCTGGGAATAAGCCAGATAAATGCCTCGGTATTCCCCATGCGTGTCTAGGGAAAGGACATTTCTTACGTTCGAGTGCACTTTGGGAAATTACTTGGTGGCTTCACCGAGACGCCACTTAACTCTTAACCGGGCCTCGCTATAACGAACCCGCGCCAGGGTTTTCCATTTCAAGGAAGCCGTGCCTGTGGTTCTGCGCGCGCTATGAATTAAACAAACTTTCTCCACGTTCTAAACAAACTCGCCCTTCAACCTAAAGGTCGAGTTTGCTCGTAAAGTTCGACCGCGAAAAATGCGCTTTAATTTGGGGAGCTGCGCACAAAGCCATCATTATTGAGGATTATTGTTGGGAAATACCTAAAAAAAAATCACCATGGCTTGGAAAGTACGGGATAGAATAAATCAATACCAAATGATAAAACAAGAAGAACTTATTCATTCACACACCATGGTTCGTTGGAAAACAATAAACATGCTACGATTTGGCCCAGAGTTGTGAGCAGAGGTTCCATATTATTTAATGGAATACGCTTACATTTTTTTCTTGTTATTCATTAATAAAATACATACACCTATCCTGACTAGAAATAAAAAAATATATAAATACAGAGAGATCTTTGGTGGAGCAATGATTAAATTTTTTTTCTGCATGTTATAATATTGAACTGGGAAACTAGGAGGTTCCTATATTCCTAGGCCTCAGGCAGGGTAGTAGGAACACATACAAGACCAGTAGGGACCCTTCAGGACTATCAATTCAGCCTGAGTAAAAACAGCTGACCCCCACATACCCCAAAATTGAACATTTGGCCAGACAATGCCCTTTTTGGTTTGGCTGCCAGTTGAGATTTAGGATTTCCCTGCGCCATTTTATGACAACCATAGCAGGTTGAAATGCTGGTAAAGTAGTTGGTATTGTGCATTTCTTGCTTGTTGGCAGAGGGAGTTGAGGAACCGTTATTTCAGACCTGGCAGGACACTTCTTGTCATTTCCATGAAGCTCGATGGGTCAAATGGATTAGTGGGTTCTGAATCAAGCTAGTGAATGAACATTTTAACCACTCCAGCCAACTTCCCACCCCCCTATATCATGTCAAGGGCATTTTATTGAACCTGCCATCTGGAAGCCTGACTACCCTTGCATTCAGCCATAATGTAGTCAAAAAGAAAGATATTGGTTTACCTTGTTGTAAACAATATAATCAGCAGTGTTCATTGTTGTGCCTTGTAGTATATTGTATTATATTATATTGAGTATCCCCGGAATTGGGCTCCATAACATTTTTTAGTCGTTGTCACAGTGTAGAGCATTTTGAGCTTCACTTCTATACAGCCATCACAAGCTGAAATGAGTCTGGACTAAATAAAGAAATACTTATGCAAGCAGTCCTAGATTTTTTGTTTAAGGAAATACAGGATATGAGGCAGCTCGAATCAATTGCTCTAATTGTTGGCCACTCCACCAGATATTAATTTTTGGGAGGTTCTTGATACTGGTACCGATGCCCTATCCCCCTTCAATTTTGAAATGAACCGGGAAAAATCATCAGGATGACCTTGGGGCATAAGCCCGGTTTTTCTTGTTGTTTTGGCAACACTATCGTGAAGGCTGAGGATGTAATGTCAGAAGGGGGCTCTTATCAGACAGCTGGTGATTTGCGGAACTCATTTTCGTCCTACTTGCAGCCATTGCAATTTATAGCCAACAAAAAGTTTTCATTTTTGTAAAAGAACGCGCCTGGGAAACGATAGGATTAGACCCTACAACCCCCACTTCGGAATGATGAGAAACACAAAGAGAGCCGAGAACAAAGCTTTGACGAAGCGCCTAGAAGTTGAGTAGCAGCCTCACGATTCAGATTTTCCCTGCTCACTCACCAACCACCTCCTCTCAATTAATAAAGTGCAAATGAAACGAGAACCTTTTTCATCCGTTGTTGTCATAAGAGGAAATCTTTCATCAAAGAAAATGTAAGTCGCATAATACTTTCATCGAGGAAAAAAAGGCACAAACTGCGTCAGGACTCTTCAAACAATTTCCAACGAAGGGTAATTCATGTATAAATTGAGAGGGAATTTTCGCCCTCCATCAATTCCCTTGTTAGTTCGACCACGCGGAACAAAGGGTGGGTTAAATTTGCCTCCGACGACCGGAAAGTAATTCCCGGCCAAACGGTCGTATCACAATGGACAACGTCTTAAAATTGTTTGTTATAGGATACGTGAAAATGAAGGAAGCTTAAAAACACCTTGAAGGGTGTTCCAGCATAATTTTCTTCTGGACTTGAGCATTTGGCATCCTAAGTAAAACCCTTTTGGGATTTATACATTGGGTTAGGCAGCATGGTACTAACAAAAAGCTATTTTGAAATTTGTTGGTAATTTTCCACTTTGAATGTTGAATGATGGCCAGAGAGATCATTGAAACGATACGGACAGAGGTCTCATTTAAATGACGTTGATTTTCTGATTATATTGATGAGGCTGAATTTCCACTTCGTTATACCCAGATTCTCGTTATACCGAGAGTCGACTGCATTAGGGGCGCTATTCGCGCTGTATGGAGATTCCATTCGGCTCCGGCCCATTCCCGCATAATGTAATGAGTTTGCCGGCGACGCCTCAAGATGACAGTAACACGAGTTCGTTCTAACATAAATTCAAAGCGGTCAGACGCTCAAGCCGTCGCTGAGAGAGAGAGAGGAAACGCAATTAGAGTTTATAATTACGAACAATTAGTACGAAGGATGTTGATTTAGAACCGGCTTGGGCCTCCGTTGAAACGCACCCCCCTCTTCAGCGACAACCCTTCGTCGCCGTAAAGATGTCCACCCATTTACCACTGTGAAATATCTTGGAGGAAGTTCCTTTTATTTTCTCCCTAGTCTCGTGAACTCAAAAGGGGTGCCCGACTGGAAGTGAAGTATAGCCAGGGACTGCCTTCCAGCTGCGAGTTAACGGAGTATTAAAATTTCATTTGCCGAGAGGAATTATATTGGTCGAGATGAAAACCCCCGTTTCAGGAAAGCATGGTAGAGCCATGTGCTGGAATTGCAGAAGCATGCGCTTATTAGTGGGGGTCTTATATAGCACGCTAAATTGCGCAACTCCAAAATGATCAAATAGTTGATAATGTTGAACTGTAATGAATTTGCATTTTTTTAAACGCTGATTCACGTAATGCTACCCGTTTTTTTATTCGATTACAATTTTGTAGAATATTTTGACTGAAAATATCTTTCTTAGTGCGCGTTTGTGTATAAAAACTCCGCCATAGCCGGTCCCAAGCCCTGGTTGAGAAAGGAGGAGGGGCCCAATCCAAGGTGGAATAGCATATGCCGAGGGATGCGTGGCCAGGGGGGTGCCTGGTCGTTAATATGCAGACTCTGGGAACCGGGCGACACCCAGTTTTAGTATAGCCTTCCCCCGGCATCCCGGCTCTGCCGGGGGTGACGTCTTAGTACCGGCGATTCTCGTGGGACGAAAATGGATCCTAAACAAATTAACAACAAAGATAAAAAACAAAAGCAAAAAACAGGGGGCTCCGTGGGGGTGGATGGGGGGGAGGGGAGTGACCGCCGCAGGCAGGCTTCGCCGACTGGGCCTTTGTGCTCAGAAGGCGACCTCCAGGTGGGGGCACCCCTCTCGCCCGCTGCTCCTCCGGAGTACCCGGCGGAGGTTTCCCCACCGCATCCGCCAGGGCCTCTGAGCTCTGAGGGATGTGGCATGGAAACGAATGCTGAGGCTGGGAGCCGTAGTGGTCCCAGCGCTCCGGAGCGGCCGGGGTCTGGGAGCCTTTGTGATCCCTTGAACCCGGTTGCCCCTGAGCAGGAGGACATTGCGGACCTGATCCAGAAGATCAAGGTCAAGGGCCAATCAGGAGCCCAACGCAGGAAGGAAAAAAGGAAGAAACTTGAGGCTCAGGGGCTCCAATACAGGAGACCCCCACGTAAGAACCGACCGACTGCACAGGTCGGCCTAAAGGAGGGAGGTGTCACTGGTCGGGTGAATGAGGGAGCGGGTCCCAGTGGGAACCAACCCCGTCGCCCGCTAGAGCACCCTCCGGAAACCCCCAAAAGGGGTAGGCCGGTGGAGTCGGCGGGGACTACCCCCGATAAACCTCCCCAAAAGAGGCAGCGGCAAGAGGGGGACCCACGGGTACCCTTCAGCGCAGTGGCCTCGGGGGGAGGAAAAATGGCCCTGGTTCTCAGAGATGACCCAAAAGGGGAAATCTCTGAGGAGCAGGGGTTAAAAATCCAACGGGAGCTCATTAGGAGATTCCCAGCTGAAGAATTTGTACGGTTCTCTGGGGTTTTCAGGGAACAAGGAGCTCTGGTGTTCCTGTGCCTGGACCGGAGGACCGTACAGTGGTTAGAGGAGATGGTGGCGAGCCTTCCCTCCTGGGGGCTCGTAGTGAGACCTTGGGCGGAGGTCCGCCGCTCAGCGAGGGTTTTATTGGAGGTACCTCGGGTGATCGATGATATGACACCGGGGGAGGTGCTGCAACAGGTAGCGCAGCAAAACGCGGGGATACATACCAGAGAGTGGAGCATTATAAGCTCCACCCCTAGCGAAAGAGGCAGACTCCTGGTCCTCAGCATCTCGGAGAGGGCGTATGAGGGGCTGAGGGGTCGGAACATGACCCTCTTCCTCGGCTTCTCGCGCCTGACCGTGAGGGTGTTGAGGGCCCCAAGGGGCAGTGAGGGGCCAGGAGTAAAAACTGATGGAGGGAACCCTTCAGGTAAACCTCCATCATAGTAAGGCGGCATCAGCTGCCTTTGGGGTTACCATCTCTAGGGGGAGGGGGAAAGGGGGTGGGAGTAGCCCTGCTACAAGAGCCCTACGTTGTTGGGGGGCGAGTATCAGGACTCGGGGTATCACAGGGGGAGCTTGTATATGATAGGGCGGCAGGGACACCCAGAGCGGCAATTTACGTTGCCAGGGGACTCAGACACCTACCACTCCATGACCATTGTTCACGGGATCTAGCGGCCACCCTGTTAAAAATGGATGGGCCCTCGGGCACTCCAAATATAGTAGTGGCCTCCGGCTACCTGCCGGGGGAAGATACTGATCCACCCCATGGGGCAGTAAGAAGACTCGTGGATACGTGCAGAAGAAAAGGATATCACCTGATCCTGGGACTGGACGCCAACGCTCACAACACAGCTTGGGGATCTACAGACACCAACTTGAAAGGTGAGAAACTTCTTGATTATATAGTTAGGAATAACCTAAGTATAAGTAATATCGGTAGTGAACCCACATTCAGGACAAGAACCAGGGAAGAAGTCCTAGACCTGACCCTGTCCAGCAGTTATGCGGGGACACTTATCCGGAACTGGAGAGTGGACAGGGAACTATCGTTGTCAGACCACAGGTATATACGCTTTGAACTGAGGGGCTGCGCAAGAGAAACCAGGTGCCATCGGAAACCCCGACTGACAGACTGGGACAAGTACAGCCCCCTGCTCACAGCTAAGCTGGAAGGGATGGAACCTAACATCCCTAATAAGATAGGACTAGAGGGGGCCGCCGACACTGTCCAAGCGGCCATAATGTCCTCCTATGAGGAATGCTGCCCAGAGTCCAGGGTGAGATCCAACAGGGAGGTGCCCTGGTGGACTGCAAGCCTGGATAGGCAGCGAGTAGAGTTGCGACGCATGTTCAACCGCTGCAAGAGAGGGAGGGCTGGTTGGGATACCTACTATACCCTCCTTTCGGAATACAAAAAGCGGGTCCGCAATGCGAAAGAGGGAATCTTGGAGAAACTTCTGCCAGGAGGTGACGGGGGTGGGGGAGACAGCGAGGGTCCATAAGATTCTCGCACGGATCCCCTCCCGCCCAGGGGGGACACTTATGAAACCCTCTGGGGAGTTCACACAGAATGCAGAGGAAACCCTAGAGCATCTATTAGATGCACACTTCCCGGGAGCCATAAGAGTGACCGGAGAAGAGAGGGCAACGGCACTGGATTGGGGGAGGGTGGCCGCGCGGCGGTGCTGGGAGGTGGCCAAGAAGTGTGTCACCTTCGACCTGGTCCAGTGGGCAGTGGGGGAGTTTCTTCCCTACAAATCCCCTGGTCCGGATGGGATATACCCTATTCTGTTACAGAAAGGAGGGGCTACCCTGATCCGGACGCTGGTTAGGATTTTCAGGGCCAGTCTGGCCCTTCGACATATTCCAGAAGCCTGGAGGGGGGTGAGAGTGGTCTTTATTCCCAAACCGGGGAGGATCGACCACCTGAAGGCCGGGGACTTGAGACCCATTAGCCTCACCTCCTTCCTGGTCAAAACCCTGGAGAAACTGATCTGCAGATATGTGGGGGAGGGTTCCTTGTTAGAATACCCCCTGCACAGGCGGCAGATGGCGTACCAGCCGGGCAAGTCATGCGACACGGCTCTTCACCACCTGACTGGTAAGATTGAAAGAGCCTTGGACTGCAAAGACATAGCTCTAGGGGTGTTTATGGACATAGAAGGTGCGTTTAATTACACAGGATTTGAGTCTGTAATGGTTGCTGCCAGGGATCATGGGATTGATGATACAGTTATACAATGGACAAAGACCATGCTCGACAGTAGACGAGTCACTGCGTCCCTCGCGGGGGAGCGGATTGTGGTGCAAACAACCAAGGGGTGTCCTCAGGGGGGGGTGCTGTCCCCCCTCCTGTGGAACATGGTTGCGGATGGTCTCCTGAGACGACTGGAGGACAATGGATTCTGGTGCCAGGCCTACGCAGACGACTTTGTTCTCGTAGTGTCGGGCAGGTTTCAGGATACAATCAGAGACCTCATGCAGACGGCCATGGGGGTGGTAGAAGGGTGGTGCAGAGAGGTGGGACTCAGTGTGAACCCCTCAAAGACCACCCTAATACCCTTCACCAGGAGGAGAATTCCAGACAATTTCTGGAAAGTCACACTCTTCGGGAAGGAACTGGAGACAGTGAGGGTGGTCAAGTACTTGGGGGTAACGTTGGACTCCAAGCTTACCTGGAACACCCACCTTAAGAAGACATGCGAGAAGGCAAAAAAGACGTTCGTACTTGTGCGAAGGGCATGCGGGAAAACATGGGGGCTGACCCCCAAAACAGTTTCCTGGCTATACACGACAATAGTTCGCCCTGGAATCACACATGGCGCTGTTGTCTGGTGGAATAAAACGGAGCAGGTGACTGCAACCAAGGCCCTGGAAACCATCCAAAGGATGGCCTGTTTGGCAATCACTGGGGCCATTGGGACAGCACCTACAGCTGGGATGGAGACACTCCTCGATCTCCCCCCGCTGGACATCTGGGTGACCTCGGTGGCAATTGGGACCGCATACCGCCTCCAATGTTACCGGGACTGGCGCCCCTCCAAGGGGAAGGGGCACGCAACGGTTTTGGACAGGGTAAGGGAGTGCCCTTTAGTGCACATGCCCTCTGACTCTGTCAAGAGGAAACCTCTAACTGGAAGGAGATTCAACGTGGTCATCCCAGGGAGAGGAGTCTGGACCCAGGGACCCCCCGGGGTGCTGCCAGGGGATCTGGTATGGTACACGGACGGGTCCAAGATGGGAAACGGATCCGGCCTGGGGGTGTACGGCCCGGCGCCAGAATGGGAGCTCTCGCTCTCCCTTGGTAGCTGGGTCACAGTATACCAGGCTGAGCTGCTCGCAATAAAGGAATGTGCTGAGGAGAACATGAGGAGGGCCTATCGAGGTAGGCGGATCCACATCTTCTCTGACAGCCAAGCAGCACTCAAGGCCCTTAATGGGATCGAGCTCTGACTCGAGACTGGTGCTTGAGTGCTGGGAAGCCCTCCAACTGCTGAGTGGAACGAATAAGGTTGTCCTTGCATGGGTCCCGGGCCACTCAGGGGTTGAGGGTAACGACCGAGCTGACGCTCTGGCTAGGCGTGGTTCGGGGACTGCCTTTGAGGGACCTGAACCATGCCTAGGAATCTCCCGCACCCTGCTATCGGGATGGGTGGCAAACTGGGTTCGCTCCCAGCACCAGAAGCGCTGGGAGCGAACGCCGCGGCAAGAGCACGGTCATATTATGATGACTGGTCCTAACAAAGGTAGGGCTACGAGATGCCTAAACCTTAATAGAGCTTCCCTGAGACTCACCGTTGGCTTATTTACAGGACACGGGGACTTCAGGAGGCATCTCTGCAGAATTGGGGTGCGCAATGGTACCCCTGACTGCAGACTCTGTGGCGAGGACGAGGAGACAGCGTCTCATATCGTCTTCAATTGTCCTGCCCTGGAACACAGGCGTTTCAGAACCTTCGGGACTTTGGACCGAGGGGACTTCCTCAACCAGGAGAACCTGGTCGGAGCTCTGCTGGACCTAGTCGGGAACACGGAGCTCCGGCCTAGATGAGCTCCGGGGGTTAGCACAATGGGCCACTAGGTCTAGGTGCGGGGGGCGGGCACGATGATGGACGCCCCCTCTACCCCTGTGTAATTAATCTAATCTAATCTTGTGTATAAAATTTCATATGGATTTGTTTGTTTGTTTATTTTATAATTTTTTATTGGCTAGATCTGACCAGAATTATCAACACTTATCAGATAGTGGAGAGAGGGGGAAACAACTCGTGGGACACCCCGTATAAACGGCGCTAATCACAATTTTCCCACCTTTCAAAACAATTTTTATCTTATAGAGGAAAAAGCAACTAAGAAGGAGGTGATTGTGACACGGTCGAATAAGATTGGGAGGAGGGGAGGGGGTACAATTTACAACGTGACGGCTTAGATAGGGCGACGGCTGTTGGAACCGCCTGTCTCGTTAAGGTGAAATCCGCGTGACGTTCGCTTGGATTGACGCATTTCCTGAACGTTATTTTCACGTGCCGAGGGCGACCCTCGAGTAAACCAGACTGGCTGAAGGCGAAGGATGTCGATCATCCGATATAAAAAGAGGAGCCAATGAACGCTTTGAATGACTAATTTGGATTTGAATGATTGATCGGCTCGAAAATGATTTATCGGCCCCCTTCTCGAGCTGGTATTGTCTTGACATGAATTGGTTGGAGGAAGACTTTGATGGACCAGCTGCGATGTAAAAAGGATATTGTTGGGATTTGTCTGACGATGAACGACCATGAATCAACTTCTACCGAACATGACAGTCGATTGCCCTTCCAGTATGATCAAATTGAGAAGTCTTCTTCCAGTAATTTCCGGCGCTTCAGCCCGCAAATAATCTATACCACTAAGTTGTTCATAATTCAACAATAAATACCTTCAAAGCAGAGCGGGAAAATTGCGTAAAGCGCGTTGGGATCGGTCATTTTGAAGGAGCGGTCATTACAATTGAATCATTAATCGTCACGGCTTCGAAAAAAACGAGAACAAAGCAGTACTGCATGGCTTCCAATGACTTATCTTAGGGAAAAAAAAAACATTTTAATACAAACTTTAGACATGCTGTCGTCGTATGATTCGTTATATTTATATTCGGGTAATCTTCTTACTTCAGCAGTCTTTCAGGGACTTGAAAGGAACGATAACACACCTTCGTTGATATTTGAGGGCAGATTATGTTCTTCAAAGAGAAATTCGTAAGAGAAAACGTTTTTTGCTCTTCGTGACCTTTAACGTACCCTAAACGTAATTCTGAATCCCGTTTTTCACGCCTTTGTAGCACGCATCAATGTGGCGTAAATCAGGCTATCAAGCTTCCACAAGGGAAGAAAAACGTCGGACGAATGAAAATGTTTTTGGTCCAACGTCGAGGGAAAAGGAGAAACGAAATAGAGGGACAAAGGAGTTTGCTTTGTACCTGTCAAGATTTAGATCGGTCCCTTGAGCAGCGCTCTGGGAAAACACTCTTTTCACTTAGAGGGAATAGTGACCCCGCCAGGTTCATGAGGCGATGTAGTGCGTGCCTTTATAATTAAGGGCCAAAAGGTTGGATCGTGAAAAAAAATGTGTTTGAGAGCAAAAAAGAGTAAGCGAGAGTCGAAGTTCTTAACCCATTTTGGACCAAGGTGTTCCTCAGTGCACCAAACCTTGTGGACGATTTTTGTTAGTAAAATAAGGATGAGGATGTACATGAGAAAACCATTTCAAACCTAGAGGGGAGACATACCCTGCAGAACCACCACCAGGGGTAAAAAATAGCTGGGCGAAAATGTGCCCCCTCCAGTTTATAAAAGACCTGCACAGGCGTACTTGAGGCATTACTCGTCCGCTTGTAAAGTCTCTTATACAATCCCAAACTACCGTCATTCTGTCTCCCAATCCTTGCTTGTCAAGCAAGCCAAACTCACTCGTAAATTTTCCAGGTGTTACTAAGTGGTGTCGTCTCATGTCGCAGAATGCTTAGCAAGATATGGGGACTTACACCTACGATGACAGCATGGGCCTATACAGCAATTGTGAGGCCCACTATCACTTGGTGGGGAGCCACTAATCAAGCATCAGTACAACAGCAGCTGCTCAAACTGCAAAGGCTGGCCTTCATGAGCATCACATCTGCCATGAACACCTGCCCAACGGCAGCCATGGAGGTCCTCCTGGACCTCACCCCCCTTCACCTGTTTGTGCAACACTGTGCGGATCTTCGGTAATGGGCTTCCCAGCCCAGCTGACATCGCAATGATGGCCCTTGACGGGATCCTCCGCTACCTTAGGGAGGCGTGAATCTCGCGGGTGTTTTATTAGTAAGGGCGGACGGGCATAATAGACCCATGGAGGTTGCAGCGCCAAGGGGCAGTACTGCCATCTGCCCTCAACATGAAGGAAAAAAAAGTGGTGTCATCTCTGACGTTGCATCCCAGTACCAGCGAGTTCAATAACTGTGTGCACCACAATGATGATACAAAGTATGAAGATGATTAATATTGATTGCCTCATTTTCTTCAAGAATTTTGCCAGCGTGTGACTGTGACAGTGCATTTGGAGCTCTTATCGTAGCTTTACGGGGATGTGAAAGATTACAGACCATATAGGTACTCGTTTTTTCTATTTTCCATGGCCTTTGACAATGTTTTTCCTCTCATGGCTCCGTTAAAGACTGCCAGTAACATCACCTACCGGTTGTGGCACTGACACGTCACATGTCAAAGAGAGGACATCTCATGGAATTCGTTCTCTGTAACGTAGTTACACTGTAACACGCCTATAAAGATAAATATGCGATGTTTGTGGCCTCGTGTATGAGTAAAAATCTGAAAAGCTCTTGGAACGGCCACCTACTTCAATATTTTGATGGGTTTCCTCGGAATTTTGTATGGAAAAGAGAGAGCGTGCTAATAAAAAATGCGAGTCGAGACCGCATAAAGCGGCGTTTTCCCTTATTTTACGGACATAATAAAAACGCGGGAAAAACTGAAGATTCCAAAAGAAAGTAACACCCTCAAGGCAGAATGTAGCGGGTTTGGGGAATATGCGAGGGGAATGTAACTGAAAGAAGCTGAACAGGTTGGGGTTTGAGTCGGGAAATATGTATATACCAACACGGCAGGGATGATGGCGTATAGTGGATGTGGTTTGAGCGGGGGCGCGCACTTTGTCGAGGACTTCATAGACTATTCATTTGGAAAAAAACCTGCTCCTAAAGCGCAAAAAAGATTTTCTTTCACCTCTTCATACGGTGACTGCGAGATGAGCTCCCCACTGGTAACTGGTTTGTGTTGACAAGTAGTTGAATAAACAATGTTACGTTTGTGCTTTCACGCTCAGCACAAAATAAACGGAAATCCCTTTTTGTCTACGGAATATTGCCATCGTCTGGTCAACCTTGTGAGTAATACGTGTAAGTTACAAGAACAATTATATGGAGTGAGCAAAACGAACTTGTTTCTTCAAATAATCCCCTCCATTCGGGATCATACTCAATGAGCGAAGATTGTTATATTGTTCGAAAGAGCAGACGAAGTGATAGCCTGACATAACCACTCAACTAGATGAGAATCAATGTTGAACGTGATGAGACGGTGATGTTTGAACGAAGTAATTCAATATCGAAGATACCCAGCAGTTTCTTGTTTCACTGCTAAGATATTGGTTAGATGCGGAAAACAGTCATTCAATCGTGCTTCTCGTGGTCTGGTATATCAATAATGCTCATCTACTTCGAGTAATTCACGAATGACGAGTTCATTTTTTATAATGGAATGTAACTAAACTATTACTTTCATGAGCCCTCCTCCCTCCTCAATGTCCAAGAGAAGCGTAGCGTGGCTCTGGAATCGAAGGTACGGCAAACAAAATTACCTGAACTAAATGATTGATTAAGTAAGGAACAATTCAGCAACAGCTATTCATTTTTGATAGGAAAAAACAGCAAACAATAGAATTTCACACAACAGAGAGTGATACAAATGCACAAATGTTGAACATTCTGACACAACCTTTTAACTTTGGGCTCCTAACTAACCAATTATACCTATCATAATGAGAAAATCCGATGATGAGCCTTTTGCAAGCAACTTTTGCTACGCTGTGCTGTTTGGCAAGTGGAAAAGTGGGAGAAACACCCTACTCATACTGAACCATCATTTTTGAACTGCTACAGAGAACCAATAAAACTGGTTTTTTAATCAAATCCATCAGAATATGCCCAAATTCAACTTTTCAGATTTTTTTTCCTTTGTGTAGGTAATGTTTGTTTTTCTTTTTTGTCAGGGGTAGTGGCGGTGCCCGCGGTACTTTCGAATCTAGGCTCTTGACAAGGATACTCCAAATCTCTGAAAATCGAATCATCATTTTGAATGTTCAATCTGCTCTCTTAGGAGCAATAGCAGAGAAATTTTGGGAGCTTTTTTTTATTTTCTTATAGTTATAGGAATTAATGGGTGCGTTATTCTAATAAGAATAACAGCCCTTCAGAAATTCAAACAAAAATGAAATAAATAAATGAAAGCCATGGAGAAATAAGAAGAAGTTGTGATATTCCGTTAGGGTACGCATAATCAATATTGTTTGAGTGTTTAAAGGGCAGATCTCTTCCTACTTCTCTTTTCCAAAAACGAATGTTTGAAAAGCATGGAGAATATCGCAATGTACGAGTAGGTATATTACCTAAGCAGATCTCGATGAGAGTTGGTTGGTGAACGCGGGAAGCACTGAGTTAGACGACCATTGTTGACAATCCACTTGCTGATTGGCCTATGCTCCCTCCTGTTTTTTTTTTTTTTTTTTTTACGTGCAAGTTTAACACGTGAACTTTTTTGGAGTTACTGAAGTGAGCCTTCAAAAATTGGAATTCACATATCCGCGGTGTCTGACACACGACACGAACTTTAGTTTTGTGGTTGTCCCACGTAATATCGCTCGTCCGATTACTTTTCACGGCGTCACTCCACTTTTCGCATACATAATGTATCAAGCTTGAAAATAAACCCGCGTTATCTGCCTGTCAAGGGGGGGAAAAGTTCAGGTGTTGCCGCCCGACTCAGAGCAGCGCCATCTTCTCTTATCTGAAGAAGTGGGGACGACCCTGTGGTACGTATTCATAAAGAACGCGAGGACGTCGTCGCAAGTTTTGTCGAGAGTTTTGATTCAAGTTCGACGCTTTTTGTTCGGAAGTTTATAAAGTTCGAAGTTGCTTTGGCTCATTTGTGGCTTTTCTTGCAGCAAATTCCTGCTAGAGCTTTCATACTCGGGTACTTCTCGTTACCTGACGTTTCTGCATGCTAATTTCTAACCCGCTGAGCGTGTGTGGAACCGTCAACGATGTTCGAATGTAAACGATACATTTCTGGCGATTGCATTATGTAGTGTTTGTCCCAGGTGGGTCTTCCAGCCGGCCGGCACGAGCTTGCGGTGCGAAAACCTTGATTTTCGTTCCCAGAGTATAACTCGTAAAATACCCGTCACTGCTTCTTACGGATGTGAAGAAAAATTTCCTAAATTCACTCTTAATTTCAATAATGATAAAAGCCGTTATTGAGAAAGAGGTAGTCTCGTTCAACATAGTTTTGTCTGGACACTTAATTTAACCACATATCATTTATTACCCTTATAACGATTCTATGAATTTAGTCTCAATGTTTCCAAAAATAGAAGATTTTCACGAGAATCTGAATTGAGTTTCAAAATTGGTTTTAGTTATGTTGTCGGCTCGTTCCCACTTTCTTATTATTTCCGTACTTACTAACTTTGTTCACTTCTAGATTGACTCTGACGCCCAAATGGACTGAGGCTCATTTCTAATGCCGCGGAATAGGAAGGAAGATCGATGAACCTCGCTGGGGTTTCGAAATTCTCTCTGGCCTCTAATCTAAAAGCGAGAGAGTGAGAGTGTTTGGTAAAAAAGAAAAAAAAAATCAACGGATCCTCTGGGGAAGAAACTTTTACTCGCGTCGAGAGCGGGATGAGAAAAAGAACGAAGACAGATCTGATTGTAATATTGGCCTTTCACACTGAATTACGAAAACCATTTGTCTCTGAGAGAAGGAAATTTGTCGGTTGGGTGACAGCTGCTTAAACAGGCTTTCGACCTCAGCACCAATATATTTCTGATTAATACATCACAGCTCTATGAAACATGCCAAATGAACAGATAATTAAGGCGTTAGATATCATGAATACAATAGCAAGCGTTCAATATTATTTATATCCGTCTTTATTATACACGCAGCCAGTAAGCAGGGGGGTATTACGTAGGAAAGAGCAGAGAAAATCTCCCAGCCGGCGACATCCATTTTGGGTCAATGGGTGCGCAGCCATTGCCGCGATCAGTGCACTCTAGTGAGAACAGTGTGAGCGATTGTTAGCTCTGTCTCCTTCAGTTGTATTGTATGAGCGTAAATTGTTGCTCTGAGAGATTCGGGAGATATGGTTGGTTGTCCATGATTCCAATACCTGGGCATTACCTCTGCCTCTTGGTTACTTGTGAAAGAATCCATGAGAAACTGTGCGTTGGAAGTAACTGCGGTCTGTTACCCTTGCCTTCCATCCTTCTTTGTCTGCTTTCCTCTGACTTGTTTGGTAAGAGAGGAGTAAAATCACCTACCCCACCATAAACTACCCTGCGCTGGGTTGCACTATTCTGCTTTTAATAACCAGAAGATCCTTTTGCGCGTAGCTACCAAGAGTAGATTGTGGGAGCACACTGAGCCGTTTTGAAACGATGGCAAAATTTGAAGGTCAGTTCCCTAGTCGAGTTTGAAGCAGATTATGATGGACAAAATAGAGTCTCATTTATCAGCCATTCAAAAGCACAAGACCAAGTTCAAATTTGAATAAGAACGTCGATCATCAAAGATAAATAGGTGTCGACCTTTCACGATTTCACTTAAACACTGTTGTCTTTTAATTGCTGATTCTTGTGCTTGAATCAACTCCACCCCTCGATCTTCGAGCAAAAGCAATTATCCAACGACACTCATTGAACCTAACGTATGCAAATGACATTTGCATCCAAGAGTAACATGATGAGAGCGAAGAGCTCGGCTGCATATTAAACGCTGGCTCCTTCGACATAAATCGAAGTGACAGGTGGTTCGTTGCGGCCCTCGGTGACACAAATCTCGTCTTAGTACGTTATGCGCGAATATTAACGTCACCATCAGGCCTCTAGTAAATGGCGAGCAAAATGGTTATGAGAGAACGTTTGTTGTAGAATACTCTCATGAAACAATATAACGTTCAAACTGGGTCGCCTTCTCCTACGGAATATCAATAAAAAGGAGCGACTTATAAATATCATTGTTGAATAAATATTGCCCTGAATCATGCTTCCTTTTCAGGACTGCAATTATTCGCTTCGGAATCACTGTTTGAGATTTGAGAGAGAGGTTTCTTCTGTTTTGGGACCACTCATCCTGCTTGGTGCATCCCCACTCTGAAGCACCTAATCCAGGTCATGATACGGGCCGTCAGTGAAATTTTAATTAACCGTACTCATTAAAATGATACACCTTGAAATAACGTTTTATTCAAGTTTTAAAATGTGCTAAATCAAAAATGTCTGTCCGTTGTCTGCCACCTACCATCTCATACTATCGCGAGTGGAGCATCTTTTTCGACTAAAATGTGGATGCTAAATCCAATGAGACGGGTCCCAGAACGATTGACACCCCCCGGAAGAGGTTATAGGCCAAAA
>CM034006.1:22517382-22545916 GCA_019603395.1 Cyrtorhinus lividipennis
AAATACCTGTGGTAAAACAAAACCTTGAATTATTTGCGAGCGTACTTATGAATCATCAGATTACTGGAACCGCTTTTTGAACTCCTTCAGCTCATAAACAACAAACAACAACTACGAACGCCAAAAGACTGTTTGGATGAATATTGATGTTTTGAAAAATGATTTCTCAATATTTATGACGTCTGGCGTCTCTTTCGGGACGAACAGGTGCACAAAAACCAAAAACAAAATAAAAATTACATTAAAAAAATAATAATAAAAAATAAATGAAAAATAAAATAAAAAGGACTTGGTTGTGTAGAGAATTATTTTCCACTACGTTCTGGACGCTAAATAGTTTAAATAGATTTGACCTGATAGCCGGTGGTAGGTTAGTAGTGTGTTTTCGAGGTATTTGGAACTTATCATTTTCCTAAATGGGGAAGTCATTGAGAAATAATTTGCAGTTTTTAAAATGTATTTATTTTTACATTATTTTTTATTTAATTTGACGAATACGTTGACAGCTTCGCGATGAAGGACGGGTGACGCATGAATGACGCATCTGAGGCAATTAGCGCATCGCACGGAGTCTGATCCTATTCAACCCTTGGAGATGCTCGTTTTGAACAATGGCAATACTAACAGTTGATCGAGCGTCGTCAACGTTGTGTGAAACGTTACCAACTCAATCAATGGGGGGTCTCGGTGTCTCATTCCGAACTGTCGAGGCTCGAGGGTTAAATTTGATTGAGAGCGTCAACAACCAACCCCGGACACCGTAGGCGTTTCCTAGTTCGCGGGTCGACGGTTCGACGTGATGAATCATTCTAATAAGCCTGCTCGCGGCAACCAGAGCGCCCTCTACTGGCACCGACCTACCAGCGGTAGTAAATGATAAATTAGGAATAACACAACGTATCTTGAAAGCGTTGACACTAGTTTTGGAATATACAAACCGAGCGATTCCCCTCCCAATAATTGGAATTTGGAAATTCGAGCTGCGAGCGACAGTGAGAGATGAAATTCATCTGAATCATATACGCAAAGTTGTGATTTCAGAATATCTACGAAATACTGCTTAGATAAATAGTTTGATGGCATAGTTTAATTTTAAACTAGATTATAATACGAGTTAATAATACATATATATATTCAAAAAGGAGTTAGGCTCAACCCGCAAGGCAGTCAAGTCTTGAAGGAGGGGAAGACCCTCCGCTGTGGCCTAGACACGTAAGTAATAAGGAAAGTTCAACATTGTAGGATTTTTGAAGCAACTGCAATATCTTGAACAACCAAGACAACTTGAAATCGACACAAAATCAATTCATGGGCCTTCAAGTACAAATTGATTGTTAGAGTTTTGCTTGGCAAGACCATCTATGTGCGCTCCTGTCGAAATCTCCAATTACTAACTAACTAAACTATCAAAAAATATAAATATAGATATAAAGTTGAAGAATATAGGAATGATATAGTCAAGGTGGCAACACTGCCTCAATCCTCGGGTGTTGTGAAGCAGCAGCATTTGCTATTTTACCCTTCTCTTAATGAGTGTTACCTTATTCGTCATATGACAAATCTGTGATCTTCTCTTTAATTCCATTTTGTCAATTCAGTAACTGCATTCAGTTCAGTAACAATCTATTCAATATCTTTCGAGAATATCATTCGAAGTAGATGGATAGATACCCATTTTGACCCATAAACTCTTCCAGTGGGCGCAATCGTTCCGGGACCCGTCTCATTGGATTCAGCGTTCAAAATTTAGTCGAAAATGATGTTCCTGGATTGCCTAAAATCTCGAAAATGCGATTCTGATACGCATTTTTACCCCTAATCCCCAAATTTGGTCCCATCAGGCTGAAAAGTTTCGAGGACCAACTAAAGCCGGAAATGGGCCCCTGACCAAAATTTCAGATTTCTAGAAAGTGAAAAGAAATAATGATTACGTTTAGTTATGTCTGAATGCTGTTATAAATAATTTAAGTAGTTTCGAATACGGCATTTCTTAGTTCTTTCATTTTTTGTCCCTAAGACGCCCTTAGGAAGTCTAAGGGTTGGAAAGTCTTTCTAATCAATTTCCACGAGGTCAGTGAGGGTAGGGTTAATTACAAGGGGCTTTGGAGGGGCGGGTGAAAAACTTCGAGCTGATTCAACTCGGTGAAGAAACTCTTAATTGATATTCGACGGAGGAAATTCGGGTGCAGCGAATGAATTTATGGAGGATTTCAACTGAAATTCGTTTCTCTTCGACGGGGTGGGAAAAGGGCGCAAACGGTCGTTGAAGACAGGAAGGGAAAATTAAAGGTTTTCCGCCGCTTGAATGAGAATAACATTGCAAAAATTACGTCTTTTAATTCTTCTTCAAGTATTAAAGGGGTCAGGAAAGCGTAATCAACAATGGGGGAGGCATGTAATCCCAGAATTGAGAGAAATAAAATCCTGCAATACAGCGAAGCTATCGAATACATCAAAATGATGTCATACAGGATACTAATAAATATTCCGATGATAATCTTAACAAAATTTACAGCTGAAGATGATGCATATAAGGTACACTGAAAACTATTTCGCTCAGGAGGATCTGAAATAGAGGTGGGTCGCGACGGCTATTTCCGGTCACAGGTTCAACTTGCTCCTGTTCCTATTTGGTGCCTAATACATTTATTTCCCAATTGAGAAGTCAAAATGTTCCCTGGCCTAGGTACAATCCCCGGATCACCTCTCCAAACTCTTGTCTTCTTCCTAGGAACTGCTCAGTCTGTCTTGGAGCATGGGCTCAAATCACTGAACGCTTTTGTAGATGAATACAATCGACACGACATGAAAGAACAAATGAGGATCAATCTGATGCCCTAGGAAAACAAGAGCAGGAGCATTTCTAGGAACTAAGAACACTTGAGGAACAGGAGCATTTCTAGGAACTGGGAACTCTTGAGGATCAACCTGGGACTGGAGTCTTTGATACTTTGGGCTTGTCACATAATATAAGAGTCCTGGTTACTTTTTGGTACCTGATATCAGACTGATACATAACAACCCATCGCTATTCTGAAACGTATGAACTCAACATGTTCCGTTCTGATATTGAAACGATGTATCTGACTCGATGGGAATGTAAAACGGTGAATATTTTCAACAATCAAATCATCGATTCGGTCGTCGGTCGATCCATTCCAGTTCAACTCGATATGCTGCGAATTTCCTGTGGCTCACGATATTTGAACATTACGGCCGTCAACCTGACAAGCTTCCCACGCTCGGGAATCGGTGAAATTATTCTCTCGTTCGAAAAAGGGATCAGGGACTAAGTAGCGAATTCATTCAGTCTTCCGTGTCATTACCCGTTTCAACCGATAAATAAATTCGAATTCTCAACGGGGGTTTAGTCGTAGTGGTAACCTTTATCGTGTTTTTGCTCTCAAATCCTCGAATACCCTCCTGTGCTCAATATCGCTCGAGCGGGTTAATTATTTGCCCTCTCTCAGGGCCTCTTCATTTCGGCTCCTTTTTTTTTTTTTTTTTTTTTTTTTTCATCCCCGCCGACTATGGCAACAAAGAGCGCTGGTGGAAAGTACTCTTCCCCCAAAAGTAATTAACCCTTCTTGAAACAACACCACATGAGAAGGCTATTAAGTTTCCCCTGAGACATTCACGGGCCGCTCACATTTTCTTGCTGACTGTTCACAGTTCCTAATGACACAGAAAATCGTTGCCTCGAACAGATGTGAGGAAATTTGTTGAGCCGGAAACAACCAACGCTCTGTGACCCAATGAGAATTTCCAAGTATATTTTTTGACCCAAAGTCACCCATTGAGAGTGTGTGGCGATCGGTTTACATCATAATCAATGCAGCTTCTACAATTTGGAAAATTCCCGAGACGTCTAGGTCCTCCCAACGCCAATTTTGAACCTACAGATTTTCTCACAAATCTTTTCGATTCGAAATTCAAGAAGTTATTTCAAGCATTGGGATTAATAAAATTGGCTTAGCAGGGCTTCTGACATTAAAAAAAAAAAAAAACGCTGCAAATTCATACACAGGGGTTGGTTATTCCTCGGACCAGGCGCATGGAGACCAATTTAAAAATAGATGCAGCGTCCATAACCTCTTCCGTTGGGCGCCAATCGTTCCGAGACCCGTCTCATTGGATTAAGCGTTCAACATTTAGTGGAAAACTATACACCACTCGCCTAAGTCGTCGAAAATTTCGAACATGGGGAAAATGGAGGAAACAGTGGGTGTGGGGACCCATTTCAATCAATTCAGGGTCTAAAATATAGTAGAAAATGATACCCCACACGCATAGATCGCCAAAAATCTCAAAAATCCGTTCTTCAAATAACACATTTTGACCCCAACCCCTCTTCCCAAATTTGGTCCAATTGGTTTGAAGAGTTATGAGGACCAACTCAAGCCGGAAACGGGTCCCTGACCAAAATTTAAGATTTTTAGAAAATGTTCTACTACCCAAAACAGCGCGGACGGCAGACCGACATTTGACTTTTTTGATCTAAGCACCTTGAAACGCCCAGATTTTTTTTTCTTTTTGTCCTGAATTGAAGAGGTTAACTTTTTGCATGAAAACAGGTTGATTATTCAAGGAATAACCAACCAAGAACCCACGGTTTTAAGGCCGCGAACGTTGGCTCCCCTGACCGCGATATTACTCGAATGAGAGTGATGATTATACAATATAGGCATTCAAAAGAGTACATGCAAATGTTGATGTTCTCCACCTGTATAATATTTCACGAATAATACGCATGTTTTCAGAAAGATTACGTTTCTCAGATAACAAACCAGGAATGTTATGGTTGTTGAGAACCACGTAAAACGACCGTGGAAATCCCTCAGAGTCGTGATTCAAACAAATAACTAACCAAGCAACCAACGAAATCCGAGACTCCTGTTGGTAAATTTTCTACTGGGTGAAATATCCGATTGGAAATCGAAAACAAGACGCCGAGACGAAGAGTACCGTTTAATTTTATGTTTTGAGTTAGAGTCTTCTCATCAAGTTCCATGTTTGAAAAGTTGTGTGTACACGATTGATATCGCTGGCATACGGCGAGCTACTATTTTCTGATGAAGCCAAATCAAGTCGATGGCAACGCATTTTGGGAAACAATGCTGAACGTCACCAACGGTTAGGAGACCGCGAGAGTTTGTTTACCGTCGATGTATTATTCAGAAGGGCGGTCAGTAAGGGGGTGGACTTTCGTCCAATTGCCATCTCGTGAAGGCTCCTGCGTCTGTGGATTAGTTTCAATTTTGGTGATAAAGTACGTATTCACATATGATTCGGTTCACCCTTCAGTTCGTTCTGTGCATTACGTCAGGGTAATCTAAATGGTCTAACCAGTAATTTGAACTAAACTGGCATTTTAGGGCTTACCTACGTCCATTTTCAACGCCGTCAGCTATTCTGCAACTGCTGGATTTAACGCGTCCTAACCACTCATGGCTCCTCACTGCTTCAACGCCAGAGGAAAAGAGTTGAGCCTGGGGATTTATGTCCTACAACCGCATATTTATGCTGTTGTGGGTCCTGCAACTACTGGATTGGAACGCGTTCTGACCACTTATGACTCCTCAGCCTGGAGCGTTACGTCCAACAACTACATGTGATGTTGTTGGCGAGGGCAGCCGTCTTGCAACTGCAGGATCGGATCTCGTTCTGACCGCTCATAGCTCCTCATTGCCTGCCTTAAGTGAAGATGAGCTCAGCCTTTACGTTCAACAAATTAATATGCTGTTGTGGACATGACAAGATTGGAACTCCTTCTGACCACCCGTTGCTGCACATTGCCTCATCGCCTCCTGGAGAAGCGTTCAGCCTAGGGTCCGACAACCGATATGGCTTGTGGACGTGGTCAGGTTTACCTCGATAGCGGAATCGGAACTCATTCTATTCGCTTATGGCTCATCATTGCTTCACCACCTTAAGAGATCATTTTACAGCTAGCACGACAATCTTCTTGGGCGGCTGGCCCTCGTTTTTGAGATTTCTGGATGCCTAGGCTTTCGAGGTATCGTTTTCCACTGAATTTTGATCGCAGAATCAACGGAGATGTGTTATTGACCTATAGTCTGAGTGGGTGGCAATACCCATCGTTAAAAAGGGGTACTTAGGAATCACGAAAATCACAGTTAAATAACTCGCCTCTTTTTGTATCATTCAATAAGAATTATTTAAAACTACCATTTGAATTGAAAATTACTCAGATGATTCTGAAAATATTTTACAAAAACGTAGGTTATTACCCTGAATAATATCCATTGCAAAGTGGCTGCGGTAAATCCTCTCTTAAATTTTCAATGAGTTCCATCGCGCTGGTAATTTATCAATGAACAATCGTTGCGCGGATATTGGATATTTCTCCGCCCTCGAGGTTTGGATTCTTCAAAGAAGCAAACAAAGGAAACCAATCTAGGCTAATGGGGAATAATAATAGTGTCAGAGCAGCACCTGCTGGGCCTCGGGCTTGATATTCGCCATTTCCCATTGCGTTCTCAGTGGAACTGTTCATCGCCTGTTAATAGAGGAACCTTCTCGGTTCTCTAGGGTGCGGGTTCTATCGAGTCGGTAAGGCCTCTGGTATTACCCTTCGGTCGTATATCATGGTATATTGCCCATACTAATTGCCTGGCTGAGAATAGGTTTCTCCTGAGGTTGAGGTTACGGTAATTACGTTGGATCACCTCAACGGGACGTCGCAACATGTTTACATCGAGGTGATCTCAATCGTGCGGAAATGCGATTGTTCTCCTGCAGATGTCGCATAATGCGTGAATCCGACAGGTTCGAATCTATAGACGCACTGGTGAGCCCAAGACATGGCTCGGCTCCTGTTCATTGTACCATGTCGTATTGGATAATTCCATATTATTTTGATACAAAACTTGCTTCCTCAAGTTCAATTTCAATCAGGAGACCCACCACCAATGAGCAAATCTATCCGATCTATACTTACTTATAGCTTGTCGGTAATGAAAAGATTACGTAGGAGTCGCTGCCTGGCGGAGAAAACGCGAAACAAAAAGAGGGGAAATTTTCCCGTTTGTACGATTTTTCTCCCCAACAAACGTAAGCACTGAATCGACTCGCGAAAATTGATGAGCACCGCTCGGCGCACACAAGCAACAAACTGTGAACCAGTGTTACCAACGCAACAACAACAATTTCCTCTTTTTTCCAAGTGCTCGGCTTTAGCGTGTCAGGCAGCGATTCCTATGTATTCTTTTCATTACCGACAAGCTATAGTTTATGGTTGTCGAACGCTCTGCGGGTGCCACCACTTTGTCAACTAAAATTTGTTTACTGATCTTTGTAATTAACCAATATATTATCATAAGCACGTATTATTAAGGCGTTGTCGACGCCTTAAAACCAAACTTGACGTTCCAAGTCTTTACGATTCACCCCATCAGCCTCATCAGCACGGCCCGAAGATCAAATAACCAAATTACAATGTTTCTCACGGTTTCGAAATCTCGTTTCAAAAACATGCCACAATATCGCTCTTTGTGAAGTGTTGTTAGTTATCCTTTGCAACTTCCTTGCCCTAAAACATTCTTCTCTGTCATGTTACAGGGGAGGCCCGTCGTCGGGGAAGTTTCACTCGTGAGAAGAGATAAAGTTTTTACATAAAAAGGTAAGTTTCCGAGGAGTGAAGGGAAGAAGGATACGTAATTCCTTTACGCGGTTTTATTTTATCCTTACTAAATTTGTAAAAAGTTTCTCACTCGAGCTTGTCAACTGGTAAAAGTCTTTGATAGACGAGCGTAAAAACGGGTCCAGGTCGTGTTAACGATCGTGAGAATGGAGTTAGAAACAGTTTACTTCCCTGCGATAAATAGAATGAATATTGTATGGGAATTTACGTTCTAAAAGTACGTCACATCGTTTGACCTTTTAACATCTGTATCCGGAGAGGAGTTTAACGACAAGGATTATATTTTTTCTTAATCTTCAAAAACATGAAAAAAATCATAACTTGTATACTTACCTACTTAAACCTGGAAAGTAGGAAGTAGATATATCTTTATTATCACAAAGAGAATGACACGATTTGAACTAAATCATTTCATATTCAATTCATTATTTAAAATGACAGCAGTAAAACATGACAAACTTGTTCAAGAGCAACTCACAGATATAACGATATTGATCGATATCGATACTTTTCTTTAGATACCAATACTTTTGGAATCGATACTCCATGTTCAATACCAATACTGGTACTGGTTGGTGTTGATAATTTTCATTCAATACTTCCTTGGTATAAATACTTCTTATTCGATACCGATACTGGTACTCATATCGATTCTTCATCCTAATCACTAATCATCTTAACGCACAGTAGATCTCTAGTGTGCAAAGCATCATGGGAACAGTTTTGCCTGAATCTATACACAGACAGTAAACATTTTTCATATCACGAGAGAACTAAACATTATAAATATATTACTGAATAACTCAGTTAGTCCCTCAACTCAATTATTTTCAGACCAGATCCCAGCCGGATCACTTAATGTGTTTGGATGGTTCCTTTATTCCACTAGTTGATCAAGGTTCCAGTAGGAGCGCCTCACTTGCCTATCTTTTTCAAACGCAGGTTCATTCTCCTAAAATTAACCGTACAATACATTTTGCTTCGTATAAAAGTCGTTTATATGCCGAATTTCGTATTTGTGCTCGACAATGGGAGATTGGCACATTTTCGAATTTAGCACATTCCGATTGCGTTATTAGTCAGAAATGAACATGTACAAAGAATGATACCAGTGCAAAGATGAGAATTTTAAAGGTAATGTTGAAGTTTTTTTCAAGTGAGAATATGTGCGTTCTGCATTTCAACCATTTTGGATCTACTGTTTCGTTGGCAACACTGATTAGAGGCGTCAGAGCAGTGGCATTACCTGCTCATAGGCAGCACATACGCCTGAAAGTGACATTATATTACAATTCAGTGTGCTCCTAATTATGAAAATCACAAATGGTTAAAAAGCTTGGAAGTTTGAGGAAGAGAGAATGATCTACTATCAGGAGACACCTTGAAATAAATAACAAGTTCGTTGGAAAAAAACCTAATAATTTATCACGTCCAAGTTGACCATCCGTTTGATTTACTCTGGTCGTAGTGTTCCATATTCCCGCCGTCCAATTCATCTTCACTCGCTCCAATACCTACTCGCAATTTGGCTGTTGAGCTTTTGAAAAAGACGGTTCACTCTCGATAAAAGCGATGACCCTGGTCGCCGGTTTTGAAAAGGACGTTTCTTTTCGACGAGCCGACTCATTCGTAAGGTATTTGAGAGGTGAGAAAAGAGAAATACCTTTGCGGAAACATTTTGAAGGATTACGTTTCGTTTTCGATTGAATAGAGTCAATAGGCAGGTTTTAGGCGGTGGAGTTTAACGATATAGAATACGAAAACCGACTCATTCAACGAAACGCCACAGTCGGATTTCAGGTTGATTAGAGGAGACTAATTGAGTGGGATGTTCTCTCCGCTAAGCAGTTGTAAGAATAGGTCAATATTTTTCCTAGTTGACGGATCCTTCCTTCCACAGATATATAATATATTATGACGATAGGATACGAGTAGAAAAGTTCGTCCGATCATCAGCTGACTGATAAGAAGTCACGCCTCACTCTTTCCTTTACTATTCTCTTTCGCTGTATAATTCTCATTGGCATAATACACCGTTGTATTTTTTGTACCACCAGAATCTCTCTATAAACTTTCTTCTTTTACATTTAAAATTGTGGAAATTCAAAATCCGTTTTTTTTTTTTGAGTAATAACGATATTTTTGGTATTCTGTAGTTAAAAAGACAACGATATACATATATGAACATAGGTTTTTCAAATTCGTTTCGTTTTACCTCGTTTCACATCCTTTCTCCCTCAGATATGATGGTGGGAGGAGAGAATGAGAAGAAAACGCTCTGCAAAGGAGGGGGGGGGGGGGGGTCCGCACCTTGCATATTAATTCGGTGAAAGCTCCACTCCCTTTTCTCATTTAGCCCGCGCTCGGCAGATTGTTACAACGTGGTCCGCATTCATTCGAAGCTCCTCGGACCGTCCAACCAACGTCTGTTCCTCGTTGGACCTTGGCTAATGAATAAAGACACGGTTTCATACGAGAGAGTAAAAATGGGGCTTTTTTTATTTCGCTTTCCTTCCTTTGAGCGCGAATCTAAAAAAAAAAGCGGATTTAGTTATTAGGGCAATAAAAAATTGAATAATTCGCGTTAATGTGCTTGGAGAGCATGCATATTAATTCACGGTTTTACATACTTGATATTTCATGCAGGGGAAACAGTGTACATATGAATCACCTTAACAAGAACTCACTGGGTTTTGCAAACTTCATGAGCACGAAAAATTTCTCTTAGATTTTTGAATTACAGTAGTTGCTGGGTGTAGTGGGTGTTTGGTTGTTTTATTTAGTACATTCAATAAATGCTGTCATTTGCATCTGCTCGTAACTGTTTAGAATGGGCCAGATTATGGTTGTACCTTGTGTACATGGGGCGCAGCTACGTTGGATGCCACCATTACCACACGGTTAATTTTTTGATGAGAAATTTTCTCTTTAGGATGATACGATTTTTGACAAATTAATTTACCTCAGTTCATGGGATGCACCTGTTTTGCACTGTAACCTCCAAGGACTATTGTGGATGGGCTCTGTAAACCCTTGCCAAAATCTTCCCCCTTTGGCAGGAGGATGTTGCAAGGGCCAATCAGTGCCCATTCGACATCCCCTTGCCCCAAAGTGAGAGTAGGTCAATTGCAAGCCACTACCAAGGCAGACACGCGTGTGTGTTAAGCCCTCAGACAACCATATTTGGATACCTACTAACTATCATAACTCGAGTTCATGCTGGGGGTGCTGAATTTGAACCAGCAGCCTCAAAACCTTGTTCTTTGGATGGGATAGAGATTTCAGAAGTTGAAAATTTGTTGAGTGTTACTTCGTGGGATGCACCTGCTAGAATGCCACCAATGGGTTAACACTTATATTTTAATCAACTCTCTTCATAATTTCAGAACATGAGAAGAATACAGAAAAAATTAGAATTTCTCAAGAACTTCTGGAGGCTTTAGATTTTCGGCTACCAATGACTCGTCTTGGTTTGCAGAGGCTCTTTTATATACATTGTAGGGGTGATTTCCTCCACCACGCTTTTAGTCACCCTTAGTAAGGGGTGCTGTGAGGGCCCATCTACCCGCCTGTTCTCCAAGGCGCGTGCTCTTCCTGCGTCATTTCTTTCGCCTCTTTTCCCAAAAATTTTTTGGCTTATATATTTTTATGCATGTTATGGGAATCATTGATTTTACTTGACCTATTTACCTACTGCAGTGGGCGAGCGCTTTCTAACCTAGTTAGTTCCTAGTTGCCCAACTAAGCGAACTACGTTACCCTAGTTGGTTTCTCAATGTTGTCTTCACATTGAAAGCAATTTAAAGCTTCATATTAACTAATCCTAACCTAACTGACAGTATACACTTGAATACCGTATTGAGATCTACCTTCTGTGCCTATCCTACAACGCTGAGAAACAGAGCTTTTTTTATTCTTTCGTGAATTTCAATCAAGTTTTCTGGGAGGTTTCAGAGTTTTAAAATTAGTTAGCAGGATTTTTGACCAATATCTTACTCTTGAATCGCTTCCTTGAACCATTTCGGGCTGTACCAGCGGTATACCGGTCACCTGGAAATTAGCATTTTGTTATAGATTCAAAATCGGGTTAGTTCAACGCTGAAGAGATAGCTATGATGAATAGATTTATTCCCTCTGTGCAGCGCCTCTGGTATCAACGAGGGGAAGATATCGGGCATATCGGCTCTCACATCCGCCTATACGAGACTAAGAAAGAACTTACTCGTAGGTCGGCACTTCAGATAAGATTCAGACCCGGAAAGTACCTTTGAAATACGACCGCCATTTAACCTTCAACATCGATGGTTTCTATACTTCAGGGCACGTTTATCAGTGTGAGACTTTCTCTGCCTCGTGACTTTCTCCGACCTTCTTTTATTTCCCGAGAGAATGATGCGGAGGCGGACCCTTCGATGAGATTTTCACAATTCACCTAATATTGGACGGTATTTCCGGTATACACAACAGAGAATGAAAAACGCAGCAAATTCTTTCACATGGGTTGGTTATTCCTCGGACCAGGCGCATGGAGACTCTCCTTCAACATGGGAAAAACAGTGGGTGTGGCAGGTCCCGGACTCATTCCTATCGATTCAGGGTCCAAAATTTAGTGGAAAATGATACCCAACACTCCTAGGTTACAGAAATCTCGTAAACACACATTCGAAATGGGTAATAGATACCCATTTGACCCATTACCTCATTCAGAGGGCGCTAATCGTTCCGGGATCCGTCTCATTGGATTCAGCGTCCAAAAGTTAGTGGAAAATGATACCCTACACACCTAGACTACCAAAAATCTCAGAAATCCATTTTTCAATTTGGAATTCCCATTCGGGCGGTTCATCACCAGTTGTTTTGGTTGATTATTCCATGACCAATGTCAACCAATGTTTTCATGCGACGACTACTTGAAAATGTAACCAATTTTGAATAGAAGACTGAGAGCAGGAAAAGTTAACATCAAAGAACGTCAAACATGATAATTCATTACTTTTATAAGGGCTACCAGTGATATCCTTATCACGACCATGCTGAGGTCTAGCGGGATCTAGCGAACTAATGATGCACTTGTCTCCAGACATTAGTTTTTATTGATGCTTCGCTGTTCTCAAGGATGCGAAAATGTGCATTGCTGTTCCCTCTTCTCAGCCTATCCGCCGCGCAGGCTTCAATTCACATTTGGACATAACGACTTTCATTAGACTTCTAACCGCTCGCCGTCTCATTTCCTCAAATCGTTTTAGTACGCTGTGTAACTTTTTGAGAAACGTTCCATTTTTTTTTCTTCTAAAAAACAAATTACGAGAGTCTAAAATAAATGCCGTCGTAGATGAGAAGGAATTCTCCCGCACTCGCGGGAGTAAACCCGGCCCTTTATTACGGCTATTAGTCGGCCGAAAATGCGGGGGCTACTCTTTATAAATCATCCGAAGCTTTTGCCGGGAGACGGAAGATGTTTATTACGATCGCTCTTCTTGATAAATAATGAATAAAATATACATATACAAAACAAAACCACTCTGAATCCCCTTTCCTTTCTCAACTGTAGACAATTCCCCTGATAATACGCTGTTGGCTGCCTACTTTCGACGTGAACGGCGTACTCCCGGATGAAATGAAAACGGTTATTGCTTTTTTATAAAAAAAAGTGATATGGTAGAGACCAAATTTACGTCAGGAGGAGGAGTTAGAAAAATAGCTCGGGAACTGCAATAAACGTGACGTACGCCCGGCATAAATACGTAGCCTGGAATTTTGCTTTCATAAAGTTCCGTCAACCTCTCCCCTCTGACTAAAAAAAGGGAAATTAATCCCTCGTGCGTCGACGTGGAGCAGTTATCCGATACAATTTTACGCGTAATGAGGAGAAAGGGTGTGAATCTTAACAGCCCTAATAGAACTTTTATCGAGTTTGGGAACGATAAATTGAAACTAACGTTATCACGGATGATGCGAGGCCTCCAGTAAAAAGGAGAGATTGAATTAAGACATTTGGGTTTAACGAACCGTCATGAATAACAGGACCGTCATCTACGTCACGCGAGAACGTCGAATTTATATACTTAAGCTGATAATCGGCTCATGGGAGCTCGAGCGATTTTCTCTCACATAAACTTAATAATTCTGGTAGATTCCAAATTATCTTCGTGAGCGCCTACTATGTCCCATATGTGGTTCATAGGTTGTTGTAACATGATTCAACAATAAATCCCTTGAAAGAAGTACATAAATTAATTGAAAATGGATTGGAACGCCACAAAACGCATCTTGTCATATCAATTTATTCCCGAAATAGGTATACATTTTTCAACAAATTGACGGGGTAAGACCACCTAAAAATCGATTGAGACCAATACATTCGACGTATCGAATCGATATCCGACCATTGTAAGATGTCGGATCTCACTATTTATGAATGTTTGTTTGGAAAACCAAGGGGAAGAGAATTTCAGTTGTGTACACTTGTCCGCTAGAGCGCAGCACCCTGGAAGGCAAAGACTGCGGTTGTAAATCGCATTTTTGTCTTGGATGTAGCCGTCATTTCCCTAATTCACGCGGGTCGTGTCGTTACTGTTCAGCTGATAGCTTTTTGAAAACGCATCACTCACACTATTTCTGATATATCTCACACGTTTTTCCCCTGTCATAGTTATGAAAAACAAGAATTGACCAACTTCAGACCAATGGGTTTGCCCATTACTGAAATAAACTATTCAGAATAACAACCTGAAATTCGACACAGGCAACTTGCTAATACGACTACTTATCAACTCCAATTATGGTTAAAATAATTATATTAATTTAATGAGCTATTATTCTGTTTGTTTTGATCATCATCGAACCATGTCTCCACTGTGTGACCTGTGAAAATGACTGAAGCGTATTTCACCCTCGGAGTCCGGCGCTTTCTCATTCTGTTCTAATTAAGCGCCGCTCGTTCCTCTCTCGACAAGCAAATCTCATTTGCGGCTTTACACAGTCGGAGGCAAACCAAATTAATCGCATCTCTCTTTCGGGACCCCAAAAAATTTTTAATTTCCATTGAAAATGTTAACGTTGGTAGTTGTGAGTTTTGAAATTGGTTCTCTTCCGGGAGAGGCTTTGAACAAAATAAGACTTTGTTTGAGGCCTGAGGTTCGTGTAAACTCAAATTCACGGTTGAAAATATTACTTTTTTAATTAAAGAATTACGGTAAGTTTTTAATTAGACGTAATATTCTTTTCGACAATTTTAATTTCCAACATGGGTTTGATGTTATCAGGGTCCAGAGACACCAGGGGGTTGAAGTAAACGAACGTGGGTCTTAATGAATAATTTAGTCGCGACAAAACGTAGGATTTGGTTGGCCTCAGCTACAATACTACTCAAAACCACGAAATGCCGTAGATACAAGCATCCAAATACGTTTTCATGTACGGCGGTATCGGCTAACTGTCGGCCTAAAAGCTGGAATAGCGAGGAAACCACGTTGAATTGGACCAGAATCAGACACTATCTAATTTTTTTCGTAATGCTCGGCGATATAGGAATGTGAGGTATCATTTAGGACCGATTGGGGCCCACTGGGTACGGGTCAAAATTTGTATCTATCTATTTATTTCGAATGAGGCTTTTCAATACTTCTGGTACTTAGCCGTGTGGGGTATCATTTTCCACTGAAAGTTGGACGCTGAATCAATTGGAATGGACACTCCACATCCACTGTTTTTGGTTGGTTGTTTCATGAATAATCAACCTATGTTTTCATGCAAAAAGTCAATCTCTCCGATTCGGCCCAACTTTTTTTTCTGTCCTCGAAACTTTTCAGCCCGATCGGACCAGATTTGGGCGGGGTAGGGGTCAAAATGTGTATTTCGAAAAATGGATTTTCGAGATTTTTGGCGATTTAGGCTTGTGGGGTATCAATTTCTTCTAGATTTAGGGCGATAAATCCTATGAAATGGGTCCCGGAACGATTGGCGGTGGATAACCAACCCCTGTGAAAGAATTCGCAGAGTTTTTCCCATTTCATCCATGCTTCTGGTCCGAGGAATAAGTAATCCTTGTGAAAGACAAATTGTTTTATTGTTCGGATACTCCCTTTTCTTTCTTTTCGTAAGCACAAAGGTTTCTTGGAGGAATCATTCACTCAATGGCTGTTTATTTATTTATTTATTTATTTAGTCATAAACACGGGCTTAGCCCAATTACAAAGAAAAATGAAATTAATTGCTGCCATCATTGCTGCCATTAGAAAAACAAAAGATAATAGAATTTTGCGAGAAACATCATTTAAGTATGGATTGCAAGGAACGTTTTAGACTTATCTGAGACACACTAAAAATGTCCACATTCTGGAGGTGCTCGTTTGCTAACCTCATGACTCTTGACGACGGAGAGTTGACGAGATAATTGGTGCGGTTATGGGGAAGCCGAAACATTTCCGAACTCCTGGAGGCTCTGGCAGGTACGCGGAATGCGAGGGATGCAAGGAACTCGGGCGAATCAACCTGATTATGCAAAACCTTGTGGAGAAAAACAAGATCCTGCTCCACCCTCCTTACAGAAAGCCGCCTGATGTCCAGAAATTCACCAACCTCACAATGCGGGAAGACGTAATCGATTGTTGGAAAATGCTCAGCAAGGTGGAACTTGTAGTACATCATCCTCAAGAACTTCCTCTGGATCATCTCCACTGATTCCTCGTGTACCTTGTAAAATGGAGACCAAATAACGGTGGCGAATTCGAGGAGTGGTCGCACCAGGGAAATATAGAGGAGCTTAACTGCGTTGATGTCGTCGAAGTCACGGGATGCCCTCCACACAAAACCCAGCATTCTATGGGCGCGGGCAACTATTGCGTCGATATGAGGAACAAACGCAAGAGACACGTCCAAGATATCCCCAAATCCCGAACCACAGTCACCCTCGACAGAACCCGGCCCTGGATGAAGTAGTCGACGAGCAAGGGATGCTCCCTGCGCGTGAATGAAATTGTTGAACACTTGTCAATATTCAGGAGCATCAGGTTGTCAGTACACCAAGTCGACAGCCGATCCAAGGAGTTCTGAAGCAGAGCACAATCCTCCAAACCACGCACCATCACAATCAGCTTCAGGTCATCAGCGAAAAATAGCCTCTTGACATCCCCCAGGGCCCAGTTGAGGTCATCTATGAAGATATTGAAGAGAATTGGGCCCAAATGGGAACCCTGGGGCACGCCCGAAGATAACTGGAACCCGCCAGAGGTGTATGATCCCACAGTAACAAGCTGCATGCGGTCAGTCAGGTAGCTGCTGAACCACAGCAACATTGATCCTCTTATCCCTCTTGCCTCAAGTTTTCCCAGCAGGAGTCGATGGTTAACCTTATCAAAAGCCTTCGCAAAGTCAGTGTAAACCACGTCCAGCTGGGCTGCAGAATCCATGGCCTGAAGAGCATGGGGTGTGAGCTCAAGGAGATTAGTGGTCACAGATCTGCGAGGCCTAAAACCATGCTGACTCGGATGGAGAATGGCATCAACGAGGGGGCTGAACACACCACAGACCAAGCTCTCCAGCACCTTGGCAAGGATAGATAGTTTTGAGACTGGCCTGTAGTGCCTAATGTCCTCTCGCGATCCTCCCTTGTGAATAGGAACAATATAGCTTCTCTTCCATTCACCCGGAACAATACCCTGCTCAAAGGAGGCATTAAAGATTATGTAAAGCGGGAAGGAGAGGATTTCAGAGCACATACTCAGAAAAATAGGCGGGATCCCATCAGGGCCAGGTCCTTTCTTCCTGTCAAGGCCACGAAGCCCGCTCTCAATTTGGTCAACCGTCGCAACCATACTGCAGAAGTTGAAATCTCCGTACGTGGTCTCGTTCAAGGGAGGGGAGGATGATGTGTTCTGGGTCGAATGTACACTGAAGAAGAAGCGCTCGAACAGATTTGCCGATTCAGCCTCGTTAACGGCGGTCTCATCGTCAAGCCTCATAATGGAGGGGAGGCCGCGCTCCAGACGAAGGTTCCTGACATGTCTCCAAAAGCCCCTGACATCAACCCGAAGGCGATCCTGAACTCCCTGGATGTAACCCTGGTAACAGGCCCTTGACGCATCCTTACACTCAGCCCTGACTGATGAGAAGCGGGCATAGTCATCATGGAGTCCAGATCTCTTGTACTGCCGATGGAGAAAATTCTTCTTTGACAAAAGCCGTTTCAGACTAGATGAGAACCATGGGGGGAAATTATCAACGTCAGGCGAATATTTAGGAGTGAATTTTCCGATTGCAGCATAAATATGTTCATAGAAAGCATCAACCATTTCGTCAGGGGAATGAAGATCACTCAGTGAGGCCCAGTTTATGTTCTGAAGGTAAGCAATAATTGATGGATAATCACTCTTATTGAAATTATAGCGACGCTCAAATCGCGGGTGCTGGGGGGAAAATCCCAGATCAAAGAGAAGGTCGAGAGGCGGGTGGTGGGGATCGACGATGGTGAGGGGTGTGGCGGCTCGACATCTTGCATCATAATTGGAGAACACCAAATCCAGAAGACGGCCATTAGCATTCAATATTTCGTTCTTTTGAGTCACCAACAAGCTAGACATGCACTCAACAACTGCAGCTGACTGGGCGCGGTACAAAGTTGGAAGCCCCAGATGAGGACCGTCCCCGCTTTCGCAGCCGACGCCGGTGCCCAAAATACCCCAATCCACCCCATGCAAATTGTAATCACCAGCAACAATCGCACCATCGTAGTTTCCCTGATGGAACGCATTTTCAAGATCGGCAGCATGTTGGACATACGAAGCTAACAGTTGATTATCCGGTAGGTACACTCCGCACAAGAGTATGTTCGAGGACCCAAATGAGAGCGATAAAAAGACCTGCTCAAATCCCTGGGGAGGGCCGGGCAATATCGAGGCCTTGATTCCATTCCGAACAGCAACCAAGACACCACCCCCAGTGAGTTTACCAGTCAAGCCAAGGTCCCGATCTCTCCTAAATACATTGTACCCAGCAAAACCGAGCTCTGTGCTCGAAATACTTTCATTGAGCCAAGTTTCAGTTAGAATAAAAATATCAAAATTTAAAGGAAATATGTTACTTCTAATTTGCGACAATTTTGAGCGTAAACCTCGAACATTTTGATAATAGATGTGGAGGTTTTCGGAGATATTGGTTAGTTTTTTGGGACCGTGCGTTCAGTGATAGTGGGGAAACCCCGAACATAGCGGATCACAAGATTATTTTCTCCTTCAGATTTACGTTTTTTTAGCTCTCCATTCAAAGCATTGAATTCAGCTCTCTCCTGAACAGTCCTGTCTCGTGAGACATTCACGCCACTATCCTTAAGGACTCTCCACTCGGAGAGTGCGATTTGAGCGAAGCGGCGATCATTCAGAAGTAACTTCAGGGGTCGATTCTTTCCTTCTGTTTTAGTACCCAGGCGATAGGTTTTGACTGTTTGGAGATCTTTCAAATCAGGGAGAGACCATAGTAAGCGAAGGGCCTCCTCGCTGTCGGCCGTATCGTTCGATTCTGGTACGTCAAACAACAGGATATTACGCTCACAACGGGCACGGTCGTTGGCCAAAGGGACGCTATTATAAAAATTGTCCAAATAAATGGCCCGTCCCTCCCCCAAAAGACCGTCCATCAACTTCAACACAACCTTCTTCGCATGATCTTGTCCACCCACCTCTTTATCGGATGATCCGATGTAAACTAAAAAACGGTGAAGCATCCCATCGGGTTCCGTCAGCATATACAATTTGATTCCAAATTTGTGGCTTTTCAACGGTAAATACTGACGGAACGAGATCCGTCCCCTCCAAGGAGCCATGGACTCATCCCCACATACTATTTTGCCAGGATGCAGTAGTGAAGCCATCGTTTTGTGAAAATACAGAACAATTGGTCGAATCTTGTATAGCGGATCGTCAGGTTTTGGCTTTCCCTCCTCCGGGTTGGGGGCTAAATGAAAAACTTGCTGTAATGACAGCCATCTATCCCTGGACATATGCTTCCTAAAATAAGGTAATGCAAACATCTCATTGGTACTCCAGTATTCAGTCTGTCTATGTAAAGGGATGTTCCCCAAATGGAAGTGAAGCCCCAGGAATTTTCGGATTTCCTCCACTGACGTAGGTTTCCAATCCGTTATTCGGGCTCTTGATTGATGTCCTTGACGAAGAAATACAACTTCAGCAAAAGAATTTGATTCCTGAACCACTAATTGAAAAAACTCGTCAGTAAAAAGGAGATCAAAATAATGCTGGGGCTCATCCCCATCGGGTATTTTTTTCAGGAGGAATCACCTGTGAAATCGAACGATGGAGGGGAGGAAGGAGGACTCAGAGACTAAGTAAACGTATGATTCGCTCTGCTTGTTCCACTCGTAGTGGGTGGGGATGGTTCCCGAATTTGATCTTCATCAAAAACAAATGAAGGTGAATGTGCAGGTGAAGATTGGGCAAAAGAGGAAGGGGGTTGAGGGTCTGGTTCCCGAATTCGATCTTCATCTTGAAGAGATGAAGGTGAATGTGTGTGTGAAGAGTGCAAAAGATTTTCTTCCTCCTTCCGGGACTCATCAACGGCTTCAAAGTCTTCATTCCATCTGTCTCCTTCCTGAATCCCGATATTATGCAGTTTGTACTGCAGCTCATCATAGAGGCAAGAAAATCGACGCTTCAGTATCGTTCTTTCAATGCCAATTATCTTTTTCATGTGTGCTAAATTGTACGGTTCTTGTGGTCCGTCAGATGGGTTTCGGACTGGAGTGTATATAATATACGCCCGCTTAGGATAACCGCTGTCCCCCAACAAGTGAACCCAGATGGTGTGGTTTTGTTCCATACGGACTCATGCACACGCCTAGGTACCAGAAATCTTGAAAACAAATACAAAATGGGTAATATATACCCAATTTGACCCATACTTTCTTCCAGTGGGTGCCAATCGTTCTGGGACCCATTTCATTGGATTCAGCGTCCAAAATTTAGTGGAAATTGATACCCCCCTCTCTTAGATCGCCCAAAATCTCGAAAATCCATTTTTCAAGAAACACATTTTGACCCCTACGCCGGCCAAATTTGGTCCGATTGGGCTGAAAAGTTTCGAGGACCGTCCTAGGCCGGGAAAAGACCCCTGACCCAAATTTCAGATTTTTAGAAACATTTTCTACTACCAAAAACGGCGCGGACGGCGGACGGACATAGACCTTTTTTGATTTCACGTTCCAGAGTAAAATTTTGAGCCGGATCGGATAGGTTGACCTTTTGCATGAAAGTATTCATTCATTCATGTTGATTATTCAAATAATAACCAACCAAAATGCGCGAACCGAAGACACAAACTGCAAAATAAGGTCTCGAGTAATCCTCAAGGTACTTACCGACATTACTTGAGAATTTGATGAGTGGAGTGGAGTTGTGACTCGACTCGAACTCCGAGTCGGTTTTATAAATACGGAGAAATCTCTCCTCCACTCCAACTCAAGTAACTCCTCCACTCGAGCGGTCGAGGAACGACTATCAATTCGGATATCGTTTGGAGGGCTCCTCAAGCACGAGTGGAGGACTCCTCAACGTTGAGTAGCGTTTATAAATTCGGGCCTAAATCTCTCTGGGAATTCGAAGAGTTCAGATCAGCTGCACCTGAAGTACTTGGGTCATTGCGATCATTGCCATCATCTTTTTCTTCTGCAATAATACTATCATCTTGTGAAGCGCTTGAGCCATTGGGGTTTCCATCTTTAGCCGTGCGTTGTATCTCTAGCATATTTTGGTCCACCGGATTCTCGGCTTGATCTCCAGCTTGGGATGGATTCGATAGCTTTTCCTTCATTTGTAAGCAATCCAGCCAATACCGAACTTCTGATCTCTTCAATCCTTGTGTAGAAAGGAACATGCTCTGGCACACTGGTATGTTCTCGCCGTTGATTTTCAAGTGATAAAAATACGATGCTCGAGACTTGGGTTTGAGGAGGGAAGCCGTTTTGGAGGCGGCCTGGGCCTCCTGGCCCCAAGCCCCCAATTTGTCATCAAATAAGAGGGTTACCCCGATATTGTGTTTTTGAGCCCGATCGGCTACGGACGGCTTGAAGTCCCTCAGCAACATCCTCTTCCGGGCGTTCGAGAGCCTGAAGACACCCGCCGACGTGAGGGAGGCGGCGTCGTATACCAAGTCGGCGAGCCTGTCCCGGTGCTCCCCCGGAGAGAGGTCGAACGAGGTGTCCCCTAGGAGGGTGCAGGCCTCTGCCATAGCCAGCGAGGCGGCAAGGAACAACTCCTGCTGGCGTGTACTAGTTCTTAGGTAGTTCTTAACTCTTCTAAGGCAGGAAAACTACGTTCTCCAGCACAATTTGTAGCAGGTATGCACAAACTTATCCTCAAAGCGATGTCCAAATTAGGGTACACATCTTCTAGGGAGTTAAATCTTAGAAATTTCAAAATTTCTTTTAACGATTGTCCTGGTGCTTGATCATTCCCCATAGCACAGTACTTTTGGAAGTGTATGCACTCTTCAGTAAAATCAGAATCCAAATCATTTGTCAGATGTGGTTTAGATTGGTCGCCTTCTTTCTCAATGTCTCTTCCATGTCCCTCTGATCAGTCTTGTTATCACACTCACACAACTGAGTTAAGAAGTAAAATCTGTCTTGAAAAATTAACGAAATCGTTGCGTCAACGATAACTGTTCACGGTTCACCTATTAATTTGATTACGTACTTCAATAAAAAAAGTATATACGCAAGCAGGCTGGCCCGAGTCAAAGTGCATCAGCTTGCGTACAAGTCCGCAACTCAGTAGGACATTTTCATGTTATAAACAAACTCGCAACTCGCTTCGCTCGTTGCTCGCGTCCCGTATCTTGCATTCAGTCGACATGGAAATGTCGGCGTCGGATCGATGTAGCGCAGCTATCGGTATTCGGTTTTTTTTACGAACTACATTCGGTACGTTTCGCGTAAAGATTCCGTCGATGCACGTCATATTTCGCGTTGTCGAGACGTCCACCGAATTATTCAGCTCACAACCGAACGTTTCACTCATGAAATTACAGAATCGCAATCCCTCGTCCGAACGAAAGTCGATGTTGAAATCACCACAGACTACGATCGGTAAATCGTACAACTTTAGTTCGTCGATAAAGAGAAACAGACCTTTCAGCTTGATCGAATACGTGAACACCACAGCGTGCGTGCGTAAACGATGACGCGTAAGGCGTTCAAACTCAGTTCTAATGTCTTTCAACAGTTTCTCGTGTCCGTGGTAACACCATTAGTCTACAATTTCGTGATGTGATTTCGTAAAAGTAGGTAACGCTCAAAGAACTTGATCTTATCGTTCACCGTTGTTCCGTTTGAGAGATACGTCGCTACGAGCAACACACGCTCTCCATCGATCGTCGTTTCGGCTTTGCATATATCACCGACGTCCGTCGACATCACATTACATTCTTCGAGACCAGTTTTCTCCTTATTCATACGAATCAGTGATCGGCTGCGGCTGTTCAAAGCGTCCGAATCCAATTTCCTCTCGTAAATTGCTATACCGCCAGCCATCTTGCCGTTGTCGCGTTTATGTCGATTTACGAGCGAGTAATTTTCAAGTTCCAATTTATCGCAATCGGCGTTGGATAACCAGGTTTCACAGAGAGCGAGTAAACCACAGGAAGGTATAACAAAGTCAGACGTTATATCGAGCGAGTGTGAGCGTAATGACTGAACGTTGAATGAACACAGTGTGAGAGCATCGATAGACCGACTACGCGAACGATCTATGAAATCTCGACAGCGTGAAGCGTGCGTGCGTAAACGATGACGCGTAAGGCGTTCAAACTCAGTTCTAATGTCTTTCAACAGTTTCTCGTGTCCGTGGTAACACCATTAGTCTACAATTTCGTGATGTGATTTCGTAACGCTAAAAAAGTAACGCTTTTCGAGTTTATGTGCCAGGGTCAAGACATGAAAATGTCAACACATCATAGGCCATTTTTCTTTTCTTAAACCTGTCATGTTTATTGATACTGGGATACCCGCCACTCGGGTGCTCTCGATTCTAGTTACTGCCCAAGGCTATAGGCATTTTTAACACAACTATATTCTCTTAAGCGCTAATTCGTTTAATTTCGAGGCAAGTTGAAGCCTTCCGACGCTTGGACGGCCAGGCGATGGCTGGCGTCCACAGGACGCGGTTTCGCGCAAATAGGCGAATTCACAAGTTATCGCAGCTTCGCCTCTTTGCGAGATGAAACTCCGTCCAATAGAAGCAAATTACAGACGGTGGTTGCGCCTACATCACCACAATCAAATCAGTTTGTCATCATCCATACCGTGGCGTGGGGTGAATAGGGTCACTTTTCAACTTCCCTCAGCTGTAACTTTTGAGCCAAGTAAGATATCAATTTCATTCCAACGACATTCTACGGTTCTTGGCGTCTATTTTCCATTGCCATAGTTGGCTGGACGCTCACTAGCTCGTAGAGAATGTAATTATCAAATAAGTGCCTGACCCGATGGGTGGGGTGAATAGGGTCACACCTATGTTTTCCACACTGAAATCGATTCTGCAGACACTGGGACCAATCGGATCAGGGATTCTCAAAGCCATTATGCTAAACTGGCTCACCCAATTTTTTCCAAATTTTTTGAACCAATTTCTGAATTTTGCTGAAGAAAATATGGCATTAAATTAAACTCTTTTTTTCGAAAAACTTGTAAAACTAATCGTAAACTTTGCAAACGGTTTGAATTGAACTGGAATAAAAAGAATAATCACTCTGGTATTAAAATAAATTAAATGAAGAACTTCATTAATAAAAGAAGAACTGTATTAATAAAAAAAGAACAGATCACAATAGTCGTTGCTTGAAAATGACTCGAATTTACCAATATTAAAATGAAGATCACAATATTGAGACTACTATAAAAGAATAAACTCTTCAGGTAGGTATTCAAAACAATTACATAAGGAACATTATCAATTAAAATAACGAACGGATCACAATATTATAGGTTAAAAACAAATCGAAAAAATAAAATAATAGTTAGAGTTATAAGGCACTGAAATCAGTCTTCAATGAGTGGCTATTCCAACAAACTACGAGGAACGCACAAATTATCACGAATTAATCACAGATCATTCCAAACAGGTTGCATCAACGGAGAAGTAGTGACGCCCTCGTTGAATTTTCTTCAATTTGATCACCCTCTCGATGGCGCTGGCAGAAATTTCGCAACTGTCGTCTACTTGTGGAAACACGAAAAATTCCCCTTTATTTCCCTTTTTTTTCCGAAGGCATCGGATTTGGATTGAATCGGTTCCCTGTGTTGACACCACTTGGGCGATGAATCGTCTCAGTCTTCGGTTCGTTTCAAATCTAGCGATTACGAAATGGCCGTTAGAAACGTCAAACGTCTGGTAGGTTGTGGGGTTAGCATGAGCAGAATTTGATGGCTTTTCAGAATCATTTTTGGCAGGAACGTTTGGAGGCTGGTCAATGTCTTCATTTACATCAAATTGAGTGAGGTTGTTTTCTTCAGAATTATTGTTTTCGTCATCAATATTGATGGCAACATCTTCAACTCCGTCAGTCATAGAAATGGTGCTGTCGCCGTCGTCGTCGTCGTTGTCAGACGAATGTGAATCTTCTGCTCCCACACTTTTTCCAGCTTCCACACGAAGCCTGGTTTTCCTTGAACGAGTAACTTTTGGTTCATCGGCTCCACGCATTTCTTTCAACAGCACGATTAGCGACTGGTCTATGTCCTGGGAATTACATGAAACGAAATCCTGCACGTCGGGCACACGGAGGGTCACTTTTTCTGGGTTGAATAGGACGATTCCACATTTTTCAAATCCAGCTCGAATATTTTCACCTGCCCTCTCCGACAATTTTGCGTCCAGCTGACTCAACAATCGTGCAAAAAACGATTTTAGGAACGCAAGATTCCTGTTTTCCAGGCCCCATTTTCCAGGTCGTCAAAATACGTCTCCAGTGTTCCTTCAAAGGCCGAAAGAAGGCGACGTCTAGCGGCTGGGTAAGGTGGGTTGAGTTAGGAGGCAAAAAATATCATTTTTACGTTGTTATCGGTGCACAATTTCACCGAATTCACCGAGAGATGCGACGACAAGTTGTCACCAATGAGGATTTTTGGGCCATCCAGTTTTCGAAAATAGGGGACTACCAACTTCTGCAACCAATCCTCAAACAGTCGCTGTCGAACCACCCTGATATGGTGCGATTGTAACGAGCCCCTTTTGGTCCTCCTTCGACCCACGAGTCATACAAATGTTTCGACCTATACACCACGTATGGCGGTAGCAGGGTTCCATCAGCAGCAGCAGCATACATGATTGAATTTGATGATTTTGAGTGATTCATTACTCTTTCGGCATACTTCGTGCCCCTTTTCATAATCGCCTTGACGCGACCTGGGTCGTCAGTTAGATTCGTCTCGTCATAATTGACGATATTTGACGGAGGCACACCCCTAATTTCTTTTTCCAAATTTTGAAAATACTCTTGAAGAGTTAATCTCGAAACAGCAGCTCTCGATCTTTTAATATAGGTAGGGAAAAATTCTCTTCGCGCGTTCGAAATCAATGTGGTTCGGATCATCGCGTTCACATGACTTTACCATCACATGAAGCGCCGTTCATCATGCGAAATAGGCGTTGAGCGACCAAAATTGACCAGCGGGCCGGCGATACATAGGAAAACACCAACCTACTAATACCATCATTCTATATAAATATTGTTAGATGCATTCCTACCCGTTCCTTTCACGAAGTTTTTTTCGTCCGCGAATTTCTTTTATAGCCTCTTCTTCATGTTAGCGTATTTATCTCGGAGGGCGCTGGCTTGTCTGGGTCAATCCGAGCCAGACTGCGCGTTGAAGCGTTTTTCTACGATGTTCAATGCATCCACCCTGAAGGGTAGAGGCGCAATAGAATGTGATTGAAACATTGCTGTATGAACAATTGCACAACACATCTGCAGAACACAAAACATTTACAGTCAATAACATAAACAACAAAACATAAATAGTTTTACTTTCATTTTTATAGTCGCCGCATCAGTTTGAAAATTGTTTAGGATTGGAAATCGGTCGACTATTTCCACCAACAATCTCTCCTCTTCCACTGAGAAGTTTGGGGCTTGCCTGCTCATCTCAAAACTTGATTAGACTGATGCACTGATCACTTTCTCTACAGCAAAATAACGAAAATGGTGGCTCAGAGCACTGCTCCATATTAGCGTTAACCGTAACCGTTCACGTCAGGAGTTGAGCTACCAATACAACAACACCAATGTAGACCAGACTGCGCGTTGAAGCGCTCCTCAACTACTTTCCATGCATCCACCTTGGAGGGTAGGGGGACAATAGAGTGTGATTGAAATATTGCTGTATGAACAATTGCACAACACATCTGCTGTGTTCCGAATCTTCTAGTTACTACTCTAACCTAGTGCAGAACACGAAACATTCAAACAGTCTTACCTTCATTTTTACAGTCGCCGCGTCCGTTTGAAAGCTGTTAAGTATTGGAAATTGGTCGACAATTTCCACCAATAACCTTTCCTCTTCGACTGAAAAGTTCGGGGCTCGCCTGATCATCTTGAAATAATTTGACTGATGCACTGCACTAATCACTCTTTCACAACGCGAAATAACGAAAATGGCGTCTCAGAGCACAGCTTCATTAGCGTTAACGTAACCGTTCACGTCAGGAGTTGAGCTACCAACACAACAACACAAAAACACTATCACTTCAGGGAAGCAGATAGATCGCAACACTGCGAAGAGTTAAATAATAGAACAGGTACATACGTTGTTACAGGTACATTTTTTGTTTCATTAGTCTCGTGAAAGATGACTTTATGCTAATATAATATATTATTAGTTATTACTAATATAATTGGAATAAAGTAATAACGAAGTAAGGAACGAATAACAAACAGTTTTCATGGTAAATGGAGTTAAGTAAGTACAAGTGAATTTTTTATTAAGTTTCCAATATATTAAAGTTGTCATTGTGCTGCTTGAAAACAGCTCAACCATCAACCCTTGACTTTTTTTGATTTGCTCTTTTCGCTTTTCTCTTTTTGCTATGCTTTTCTTTTACTGTCCTCATGGTGTGGGAGAGACAAATAAAAATCACGGCAATGTGGGGGTATCAGTGGTAACATGCTCACCAAGTCGTCGTATTTATCTTTGGTAATTTTTACGGGTTCGGTATGCATTGAGGGATATTGCGGAGGACATGTAACTTTTTTTTTTTCGGACGGCGAGGTAGAGGTGAGAAGGCATCATCGTAGCAAAGCTTGTACTCAATAATTCCTGAGGGATTATATCGCAGCCACTTAAGCTCGTTTACCTTGGGGTCATGGGGTTTGGTTCCAGGTCGTATAGAGTCGTACCTCATCAAGGAAGGTTCGGCGTAATCAATGAAATCGGTGTACGTCATCATCCGAGATCTATATGGCTTTCCTTTGCGCACTCTTTTCGTAAGTAAATCAAACTCGTGAGGCATGAATAACTCATCTCATCTACAGCTTCTTTCTACTAGGCTGTGGACACTGTCTGCTTCCATTTGCGGGTTGCCCCTTTTCGAAAAATTTCTGGTTTATGACCACATTGAACTTGATACTTACGGCCAAAAGTGCGTTCGACAGAACGTTGTTTTTGTTTTGGTAAGAGCATCCGTCGGAGAATATGATGACTTCCCTGACATCCCTTGTTAGTAGTCCTTCGATTTCGGGGATTAGACAAGATGCGAACGTTGAGGCTTCCATTGTAGAGTCGGTTTCCGTGAACCAGCAGCACTCCTGAGTCTATGAGAAAATTATATATTGTGTATTCGTTCCACGCTATCGTAATTCTTGGCT
>CM034006.1:22545941-22565980 GCA_019603395.1 Cyrtorhinus lividipennis
CCAAAAATCTCGAAAATCCATTTTTCGAAAGTACACATTTTGACCCCTATCCCTCCCAAATTTGGTCCGATCTGGCTGAAAACTTTCGAGGACCGACTTGGGCCAGGCACAGACCCCTGACCAAAATTTCAGATTTTTAGAAAATTTTCTACTACCAAAAAAGCCCGGACGGCGGACGGACATTTGACTTTTTTGATCTAGACACCTTGAAACGTCCACAAACAAATTTTGGGCCGAATCTGAGAGATTGACTTTTGGCATGAAAACATAGGTTGATTATTCAAGGAATAACTAACCAAAAGAGTCCTGGAGAAACTTTTAGTTGAAAATGAGTCGTAGAATTGACCCCTTGAAGGCTACTAACCTTAAAAGTTAGCAGCTTGTATAGACACGTCTTTTTAAGGTCGCTGAGGAATTCAAGATCCCAGCTATTCCCATGAGGCGAGGTTCAGCTACGGAAACTCTATCTTCTTCAAGCGACCGCGATGAAAACAAGATAAAACGTTACCCCCTGACTTCAAAACACAAGAAAGCAACGGGTAACCACTATTTTCTGAATGTACAGTAAAAACTATGGTTGATCTTGAGATCAGTGCACGCACCCCCGAAAATCGATGTATCGAACTAGGATGATTTGAGATTGTTTTCTATCTCATACCAAGGGGCGTGTATATAACGCATATATCGATTGTAACGTCATATCGATTTTTGGTAGTGCGTGCACTGATGTCAAGATTTGCCAAAACTATTCATTTTTGGTTGGTTATATCCTGAATAATCAACCTGTTTTCATTCAAAAGGTCAACCTCTCCGATTCGGCCCAAAAATTTTTTCTGGACGTTTCAAGGTGTCTAGATTCAACATAGTCAAATTCCGTCCGCCGCCCACGCCGATTCTGATAGTAGAAAATGTTCTAGAAAATTTGAAATTTGGGTCAGGGATCCGAATAATAGATTTTTGAGGTTTTTTGCAATCTAGGTGTTTGGGGTATCATTTTCCACTAAATTCTGGACGCTGAATCCAATGAAAAGGGTCCCAGAACGATTGGCACCCACTGGAAGAGGTTATGGGTCAAAATGGCTATCTATTACCCATTTTGAATATGTGTGTTTTTGATATTTCTGGTACCTAGGCGTGTGGGGTATCATTTTCCACTAAATTTTGGACGCTGAATCAATTAAATGAATTCCGAACCGATTGGCACCCACTGGAAGAGGTTATGGGTCAAAATGGCTATCTATTACCCATTTCGAATGTCTGTTTTCGAGGTCTCTGGCACCTAGGCGTGTGGGGTATCATTTTCCACTTAATTTTGGACCCTGAATCGATTGGAATGGGTCCGGGACCCGCCACACTCACTGTTTCCCCTATTTTCCCCATGTTGAAGAAATGAATCATGCGCCTGGTCCGAGGAATAACCAACCCGTGTGTATGAATTTGCAGCGTTTTTGTATCAGCGACGTAGATAACTTGCTTTGATTAAAATAATATACGTTCTCCATGACAGGGTATGCGACAGAAACACTGAGTGAAGATTCAAGCCGGCAGAACTCACCAGTGAGAATATCATCCGCACCTATGCCTAGGCCAAGGCAAATTACGTCCGTTGCAGGCACAACCGTATCAGAAGCTGAAAGTAAAGTAACACTTCCACGTCGAAGCGTTCCAGAAGAATTATTCGTCGAAGCCATGAAAGAACGTAGTGAGTCACCAAAAGCCCAATCGCGCAAGGTCAGCCCTGAACCAGTAGAGCAGAATGAGAATCAGGGAAGTGCAATTGAAAATATCACAACAATTCAAAGAGTGGACAACTCTCCTGTCAAAAGAGCGTCTCCTGCATCTACAGAATCTTTGGGAGAATGGGTAAAACCAAGCTCACCTCAGAGTTACTGCACTAGCTCATCTGTAGAGTACCAAGACATGGGAGTCATCCCAGCACGGTTAGTTTTAATATGACCATACAATCCAACAAAATACGATAGTTTATCTCTTAACAACAAACACAAGCGTGAACTATAACGGATTGCCTCTCTATTAAATTTTCAGAATGAAAAAACCGAAAAAGAAGCGAAAAATAAAGGACACTCCTGAAGCCCGTTCAGGTAACTCTGATATGGGAAGCGCATTGAGTTTGGAAAATTCGAATGAAGATGAAATCGTCAATGAAGAAATTCCAGACCGTAAGTTACCTACATTTTAGACAAAAATGCAATTTTGTACAATTTTGACACCTTCTAAAAACAACGGGGGGCCTCCTGCAACAAATGCAATAATTTTTCAAGCTTCAATCCCGCTTGAATTTCTATAACGTTGGCCCTTGTAATGCTGCCGTATTTTGTCGAAGTAAAAGAGGAATCATTCAAAGGTTGACGCAGGCAGACAGAATATCGAAATACATTGTGCTCCATATTTGATCTTTCGCTTTGACAGTCCTTGAGTCAGGTTATCAGGATAAGAAGGAAAATTGGGGAAAACAGTGGGTGTGGCGGGTCCCGGACCCATTCCAATCGATTCAGGGCCAAAAATTTAGTGGAAAATGATACCCCACACGCCTAGGTACCAGAAATCATGAAAACACATTTGAAATGGGTAGATATCTACACATAACCTCATCCAGAGGGCGCAAATCAGACACCTTGGAACGTCCATATTTTTGGGCCAAATCGGAGAGATTTTTTGCATGAAAATATAGGTTGATTATTCTAGGAATAACCAACCAAAACGAGTTATTGCCTCTATATTAAAAAAAAAAAAAAAAAAAAAAAAAAAAAACTAGACAACAAAAATAGCAGAAATTTTTCAAAGAAGAATATGATTCACATGATGAAGGATAAAACTGACGTTCCTTCCGTCTCGGCGTTGTCAATGGTAGACACAGGTTGGTTGTTTAGGGTCGCTACTCTTCAAAGGAAAAGTAGGTATGCTTGATCATAACGCATTTTTTGTTAACCAAGTTTATGAGAGTGGCAATATTTATTGGGAGGCTAGAATAACCGTAATATACGTTCAAATGCGAATAAAGAAACAAAATTGAATAACGGTTAGTTCTCGGTATTTCAAAATAACCGGTTATTCATAATAGTTTCTAGTTATGAGATCCATCCCTAGTTTGCACTAGGGTTGATCATCAAAAGGAAAACATCGATGTTCACCATCGCTACCATCGAGACAAAACATCGATAGTCAAAAAACATCGGCTTGTTACCATCGATGTATTTGAGTTTTGAATTTCTTCCATGAGAATATTGAAAAGCAATAAACAATTAATTAAATTATTCAAAGAAATTAGAATTATAATGCAATCGGTAGATACTACGATCTAACAGTCTTATCAACCCAATGTTAGCAAACTATAAATTCAGTAAAATGTAGGTACCAACATTTAGCCATAAAAATGTTGCGGCAATGAACTTAGAAACAACCCCAACCCGCCAACTTCCCCTCCAACTTAATATGGCTTTTCGACAATACCTGGAACCGCCTTTGAGAAGAGATGTATGCATGGGACCAAACAAAGATCCAATACATCAGTGGTCAATGGCCACCAAATTAGACCCCTCACGATGGGCAACAGCGATTTGACGACTTCATATTTGTCAATAAGCACTTAATGGAACCTGTGCTACCCGCGCAAGTAGGGGTTACTATTCTTATGTTTGAAAACGTTGCAGTACAGCTGTGTAAGTCCGTGCTGTCCCAGTACCTGATCTGTACCACGATGGAGTCCAGAATGGAACAGGGGACAGGTCTTGGGTGCTGGAGCCAAAACTAGGTGCCATACTCTACACAACTAGGGAAATACACCTCGTTTCCAGGCCGAAATTCTGGCAATCAAGCATGTGCCCTGGAGAGTCTGAGGGGAGGCATACTAATGCACACCTCGCATTCTCTCCGACAGCCAGGCGTCGATAAAGCAATCACAGCACCCAACATCTCATCAAAGGTGGTGAAGGACTGTGAACAGACTCTCTGTGCCTACTAGCAGGCCCGCAATACAGTGTCCCTTGAGTGGGTGGCGGGGCACAGGGGAATTGAGGGCAACGAAAAAGCCGATGAGCTGGCCAGGAGGGGCTCTAAAACCCCCTTTGTGGGCCCAGAGCCGGCTGTAGGTTTGCCCAAAAGCTCCTTCAGAGCTGCCATCAAGGAGTGGACGCACAAGAAACACACCGACAGATGGCGAAATATTGAGGGACATGTCCACAGTAAGCGTATGGTGGCAAAATCCCATCCATCACCCACCAAGGACCTACTCAGACATAAACGCGGCAACCTAAGAGCGATAGTTGGCCTACTAACCGGCTTCGCTCCTCTGCGTTTTCATCTGAACCGCATAGGGGTAACACAACCAACAACTCTACGCAGATTCTGTGAGGAAGCAGACGAAACTGCAACTCACATAATCTTTGAGTGCCCAGCACTCACATCCCGCAGATACACCCTCTTTGGGACACAAACCCCAATGAGAACCGTACCCTGCAATAAGTTGGTCATTGGACTTAAGCACTTAAGAATGAGACACAGAGAAGCACAACAAGCCACTAGGCTTCCGCGCTTGGGGCCCCCCATAACCCCTCCTCTAGGTGCCTTTTTACCATTTACCGCTGTGCTAAAGACTGTCAAGTTGGTAGGTAGGTAGCTACCCAAAATCATGGTACAAAATGGAGCAGATAAGGGATAAGGTTATCATAATTTTCTGCATTTACAGAGAAGAGAATATATTTTTTTAACCTCAACCAAAATCTGTTCAAATAACTAAAGTAGGTAGTAGTTTTTCCGACATTTATGCCAACATAACCTCCAACCATCGATAGAGGGAAAACATCGAACCTCACCATCGATGTTTGGCAAACATCGACCATCGTTGATCAACCCTAGATTGCACTTTCCCGCCCGACCCTGCGACCTGAGTGGGTTGATTAGCAGAGAAAAACAGAGTTTTGAGTGTATTCTTGGTTTGGAGACAGTCGTTTTTGTGTCGGCATTATCTTGTTTCTGTTCTGTTTTAAGCTTCTGAGCGTCCACATTGCCATTTCTTGAGGTCTAACAGGTGTTATCTCCGTTCGCGTTTGTAGTAAGTAATTGTGCTGTGCAATGAGGAGATCGTTGGCTCCGTCTCAGAGGAACAAAGTGAACTCGCATTCCCCTCTCTCACCAAAAATTGGTTCTTTCAGTAATCCTGCATCCTCACAAACTGTATTACCACCCACGAGTGGTGTTAGTCACAATCTGCTGCCTAGAAGTCCATGTCAGCCTCAGAACGACGAGGTTGATCATCCGAGGAGGGTGTTTAGCGTTGTGTATGGAAAACCTTCGAAGAAGAAACATAAAACATGGGATGGCGATGGTATTTTGGAGGTGAGAGGAAAATCCGCTATTTTGAAGACCAACGAAGGTAAAATTATTGGGCAGACGAGCAATTTGAAGAGATGTGACTTATCAGACGGCACTGTGTTGTATGTTGGAAGCAAGGAAGTGGAAATTTCTTCCGAAATGTTTGATGTTGGAGAGAATGACATTAAAAAGAAGGTGTGTGACCAGAGGGAGGTTCTCACTGAGATTAAAATGTGTCCTGTGGTTGGACAGAAGAGAACGAGTTCGTGTTTTTCTATTGACTCGCCTATTGAGAAGAAAATGCGGAAATCCCTTGCACCAGGCGTTCACATCGGCAGTGGTATTCCTAAAGTGGCATTAAAAAAAGCTGACGTGAACCTCCTGATGATGCCACAACCCGACGATTCCCACCAGTGGACGTGCAATACCAACAACCTGCCATTAACACCCGTGACAGTGGCACCAAGTCTGTGTAAAGTCCTCAGAAACCACCAAAGAGAAGGAGTGACGTTTTTGTACCGATGCGTCCTTGGTTTGACTGACATCGGTCGCCGTGGGGCGATTTTAGCCGACGAAATGGGCCTTGGAAAGACCTTGCAGTGTATCACTTTGGTGTGGACGTTGTTGAAACAAGGGCCTTACGGCGGAAAGCCGGTGATCAAGAAAGCTCTCATTGTGGTACCGAGTAGCCTCGTTCAAAATTGGAAAAATGAATTCACTCGGTGGTTAGGCACTCACCAAATCCGACCTTACGTCGTCGATAAGACAAACCGCCCTAGTGAATTTTCCAGCTCGCGCAGTCCCGTCTTGATCATCTCCTACGAAATGTACGTCAAAGCTCACCAAGACTTGAACAATTCACAATTCGATTTGATCATCTGCGACGAAGGACACAGACTGAAAAACAGCTCAACACAAGCAGCAAACCTCCTCACCAGTGTACACTGCACGTCTCGAATCCTACTAACAGGCACCCCCATACAGAATGACCTTCAAGAATTCTACTCGCTAGTCGACTTCGTCAACCCGGGAATATTAGGAAACCTCGCTGAATTTTCAAAAAACTTCGAAAAACCAATTCTCGCTTCGAAAGAACCCCACGCTCCTTCAGAGGTCGTCAAAATTGGGCAAATTAAAACGGAGGAGTTAAATAAATTAACAAGCAATTTTATTTTGAGAAGAACACAAGAATCAATCGGTAAATATTTACCACAGAAGACTGAATATGTTGTGTTTTGTGAGCCGTCTCAGTATCAAAAACATATGTACTCACTTGCGGTGAATTACTGGACTGAGCGAATGGATTTCAACTCAAAAACACAACCAAAACATTTATCAGTTATCGCAGCGTTGAAGAAAATTTGCAATCATCCCATTTTATTGAAAGCCCAGTTGACTGATCCGAATGAGCCATTGAGTGAAATTTTGAAAGATCAGTTGAGAAATTTTTCTTTTCAAGATTCGGGCAAATTAGCGATAGTGATTCAATTTTGAAATCAATTCGGGAATCAAAAGAAAGACTCATTTTAGTGTCCAACTTCACGCAAACTTTGGACCTATTGGCACGAGTGTGTTCCCAAAATGAATGTCCTTATTTGAGATTTGATGGCTCGACACCTATTTCGCAAAGAAACACAATTGTTTCGCAATTCAACGACAGCACAACGTCTTTTAAAGTTCTTCTTCTCAGCAGCAAAGCCGGAGGCGTTGGTTTGAATCTTATTGGAGGCTCTAGATTAGTGTTGTTTGACTCTGGCTGGAATCCTGCCACAGATTTGCAAGCTATGGCCCGTTTGTGGAGAGAAGGGCAGAAGAAAAACGTTCACATTTACCGACTTTTGACGACTGGAACGATAGAAGAGAAGATTTTCCAAAGGCAACTAATGAAAACTGGACTTGGCGAGAGTATAGTCAACACGACGAATGCTGACTCAGTCAAACTGTCTAATGATGAACTTCGGGATCTTTTTTCGTATTGTTGGGAAGATGAATGCCTGACTCACACCAGTTTGAAGTGTTTGTGCTCAGGCGATGGCGCGCTGGGGGATTTCTCTGAGCAAGACACAGATGGAGAGGACCGAGATTGCCAAATCGAGCTGCAAAGGAAGGTTGCTGCCCCTCTGAGGATGAATCAGTTATTACAATGGGAACACTTTCGATCCCCGTTGCCAGAGACCTTAGCTTCAGAAATGAATGTGCTAACAGCAGTGAAGACTATCAATTTCGTCTTTCGTAACAGAACTTGTTGACTGATTTAGCATTTCAATGTTCTTCTTCTCAGCAGCAAAGCCGGAGGCGTTGGTTTGAATCTTATCGGAGGCTCTAGATTAGTGTTGTTCGACTCTGACTGGAATCCTGCCACAGATTTGCTAGCTATGGCCCGTTTGTGGAGAGAAGGGCAGAAGAAAAACGTTCACATTTACCGACTTTTGACGACTGGAACGATAGAAGAGAAGATTTTCCAAAGGCAGCTAATGAAAACTGGACTTGGCGAGAGTATAGTCAACACGACGAATGCTGACTCAGTCAAACTGTCTAATGATGAACTTCGGGATCTTTTTTCGTATTGTTGGGAAGATGAATGCCTGACTCACACCAGTTTGAAGTGTTTGTGCTCAGGCGATGGCGCGCTGGGGGATTTCTCTGAGCAAGACACAGATGGAGAGGACCGAGATTGCCAAATCGAGCTGCAAAGGAAGGTTGCTGCCCCTCTGAGGATGAATCAGTTATTACAATGGGAACACTTTCGATCCCCGTTGCCAGAGACCTTAGCTTCAGAAATGAATGTGCTAACAGCAGTGAAGACTATCAATTTCGTCTTTCGTAACAGAACTTGTTGACTGATTTAGCATTTCAATGTTCTTCTTCTCAGCAGCAAAGCCGGAGGCGTTGGTTTGAATCTTATCGGAGGCTCTAGATTAGTGTTGTTCGACTCTGACTGGAATCCTGCCACAGATTTGCTAGCTATGGCCCGTTTGTGGAGAGAAGGGCAGAAGAAAAACGTTCACATTTACCGACTTTTGACGACTGGAACGATAGAAGAGAAGATTTTCCAAAGGCAGCTAATGAAAACTGGACTTGGCGAGAGTATAGTCAACACGACGAATGCTGACTCGGTCAAACTGTCTAATGATGAACTTCGGGATCTCTTTTCGTATTGTTGGGAAGATGAATGCCTGACTCACACCAGTTTGAAGTGTTTGTGCTCAGGCGATGGCGCGATAGTGGATTTCTCTGAGCAAGACACAGATGGAGAGGACCGAGATTGCCAAATCGAGCTGCAAAGGAAGGTTGCTGCCCCTCTGAGGATGAATCAGTTATTACAATGGGAACACTTTCGATCCCCATTGCCAGAGACCTTAGCCTCAGAAATGAACGTGCTAACAGCTGCGAAGACTATCACTTTCGTCTTTCGTAACAAAAATTGTTGTCTGTCTATCAGATAACATTCTGTCATAAATATTTTGTTGCCTTCATTTTTTGGGTTTTGATGCAGAGATTCTCTTACATTTTATACAAACTAACATCCCTTAAACTCATCTAAGGTTAGTCAAAAAGTTCCTAAATATTTTAATTTTTTGCGTGGAGAATTTCCTGAAAGCAGTTGGTATCGTTAATTCTATTTCCCCTGTTACAGAAAATACGGTTGTCTGTGTCACAATACACAGATGTGAGCCTTTACGTATGAAAGATCTCCACAAGCGACCATCAGTCCGCGTTCATTTGATGGACATCAAAGCCAAAGGGTACAGGCGTTCAGCTTTTGGAAGGAACTCTGTTGATATCGTTCAAACACATCCGTTTGACCACATTCAAAACAGGTATTTAATGTTTATCAAGATGATCTTAAGTGATGAATAATCTTCCTGTGAAGAATAAGTTGTTTTGGTTGGTTATTCTTTGAATAATGTCCGTCCGCCGTATGAGTCGTTTTTAGTAGGAAATTTTCTAAAAATCTGAAATTTGGGTTAGGGGTCCTTTCTCGGCTCTAGTTGGTCCTTGAAACTTTTCAACCCGATCGGACCAAATTTGGGCAAGGTAGGGGTCAAAATGTGTTTTTTGAAAAATGGATTTTTGGCGATCAAGGCGTGTGGGGTATCATTTTCCACTAAATTTTGGACGCTGAATCCAATGGAATGGGTCATGGAACGATTGGCGCCCTCTGAATGAGGTTATGAGTCAAAATGGGTACCTATTTACCCATTTTGAATATGGATTTTCGAGATTTTTGGCGATCTAGGCGTGTGGGGTATCATTTTCCTCTATATTCTGGACCCTGAATCGATTGGAATGGGTCTGAGACCCGCCACACCCACTCATTCCCCCATTTTCCCCATGTTCGGCTTTTTTCGACGACTAAGGCGTGTGAGGTATCGTTTTCCACTAATTTTTGGACGCTGAATCGATTGGAATTAGTCTCCATGCACCTAGTCCAAGGAATAACCGACCAACAAACAAAAAATAATAAAATCTGCTGATTTAAAAAAAAAAATTCCATTTTGAATGCAACGAATTTGCAGCAGTTTTGTCCTCAGATTCCATTAACCTATTGTGGTTCACAGAAGGAGGGTAAGAGTAAAACGCTGCAAATTCTTACACAGGGGTTGGTTATTCCTCAGACCAGGCGCATGGAGACTCATTTCTTCAACATGGGGGAAATGGGGAAATAGTGGGTGCGGCGGCCCATTCCAATCGATTCAGGATCCAAAATTTAGTGGAAGATGATACCCCACGCCTAGGTACCAGAAATCTCGAAAACGCATATTCAAAATGGGTAGTATATACCCAATTTGACCCATGACTTCTTCCAGTGGGTGCTGATCGTTCTGGGACCCATTTCATTGGATTCAGCGTCCAAAATTTAGTGGAAAATGATACCCCACTCGCCAAGATCGCCCAAAATCTCGAAAATCCATTTTTCAAAGAACACATTTTGACCCCTACCCCGCCCAAATTTGGTCCGATCGGGCTGAAAAGCTTGGAGGACCGTCCTAGACCGGGAACAGACCCCTGACCCAAATTTCAGATTTTTAGAAATTTTTCTACTACCAAAAACGGCGTGAACGGCGGACGGACATTGACTTTTTTTGATCTAGACACCATGAAACGTCCAGAAAAAAATTTTGAGCCGAATCGGAGAGGTTGACCATTTGCATGAAAACATAGGTTGATTATTCAAGGAATAACCAACCAAAATTGGTGTTAAATGCGTGGATTTTGGAAGCCAACGCTTGCGAGGCGTCAATTTGCTTTTGATTTTGGGCAAGCAATCATTTGTGTTGCGGACTAATTGATTTATTGTCGAAGTAATATGTCTCTAGGATACACCCTCTCTTTATAAAATTTATTATTATTCACTATTTCTACCTCTAAGCTCCTTTAAACTGTGTTTGGTCTTTACAGAAGTGTGGTTCCTGTTTGGGACGAGGACTTGATACTAATGGAACCGGTTTCTCACGTGGTCATCACGGAATGTGTGATTATATTTGAGCTGTTGGAAGTGGAAACAGATGATATCATCGCTTGGGCCTTTTTGAGACCTGTGGCCGTGAATGGAAAGCAGAATGTCGGGTATGTAGCCAACTCTAAGGAACATTTGCCTGGTTACTTTGTAAAACTTATAGACCTACGTCTTGTCTTTTCAAGATGTATATTGAGGCTGCAGCTGTACAAACCGGTGAAGACACGTTTGAAGCCTGATGAAGAAACCTTACCAGCAGTGAGTACCGGTGCTTAAGCTAAATAATAGATAATCATTTTGACCCTTAACCTCTTCCAGTGGTTGCCAATCGTTCTGGGACCCTTTTTATTGGATTCAGCGTCCAGAACATAGTGGAAAATGATACCCCACACGCCTAGATTGCAAAAAATCTCAAAAATCCCTTTTTCAAAATACACATTTTGACCCCTACCCCGCTAAAATTTGGTCCGATCGGGTTGAAAAGTTTCGAGGACCAACTAAAGCCGGAAACGGGTCCCTGACCAAAATTTCAAATTTTTAGAAATTTTTATATTTCCAAAGTCAGCGTGAAACGTGCAGAAAAAAACCTTTTTTTGATTATTCAAGAAATAACCAACCAAAATGCATCCAATTGTAGTGGATCAATCCATGTAAATTGCTGAGTTGAATCAACCCTGATGAAAATGCCATTTATTAAAATGGATCTTCCTGAAGAAAGAGTCATGATTTTGAAATGATAACATGTCTAGGGTGGTGAAATAGATAGAGAACGACTGAATTCCCGAAAAAAGTATTCATTAAGCTTCGTTACAATTTATTATTTATTATTCTTCTCTCTATAAAGGATGTTGGGTTGGTTTAAAGGGATATTCAAACGTCATTGGTGTGATTTATTTATTTTGTACTTCCTAATACCAAGTAAGTATTGTCATGTAGTTGTTAACCCAACGTCTCAATTGTCCATTTTCTATCACCTCACGGACCTTCAATCGCATTTTCAGGCATTTACTTGGTTCACGAGGAATAAGTTGTCGCCGTACAGAAGTACCATGTTGGTGAGTCTGCATGCGATTGACTCAAAGCTCGTGGTCAGGCCTGATAGCCCAACTGTGCCTGCCTGTTCAGCACCTAGAAATCCTACGAGAAGAAGTTCTCAAATGTCGTCAGCCACAACAAATCTTGCGGTAAAGTACGGTATTCGCAAAAAACAATGCTGCAAATTTGCATACGGGTTGGTTATTCCTCGGACCAGGCGCAGGGAGACTCATTCCAATTGATTCAGGGTCCAAAATTTAGTGGAAAATGATACCCCACACACCTAGATTGGAGAAATTGACCATTTGCATGAAAACATAAGTTGACTATTCCAGGAATAACCAACCAAAATTAAAAACAATTTCACGAAACCATACTTTTGATGTTTGAATCGATTGTTGTCTGATTTATAGCTCTCAGAAGCTGAAAAAGAACTGATTGGTGTAGTCTGGTCAAGGTTGCCATCTCTGTCGTGCAAGCTGCCCAATAAAATTCATTCTAGTCTTCCCGCAGGTAACCACAACTACTTTTGCATAATTTATTGTGATGAATGTGAATGTAATTAACTTACAATATGGAACATGGCTACTCCTCCCCTTGATAATGATTCGTGCTGTGGGGAGGATTTGTATGTACAGTTCATGATCTACTCTAATTTAGCTTCTTTCAGGAAACTGAAATCTGAAGAGGCCTTTGGAAGCCTCTACCTCTTGCTTTTGTTGAAGAGTATTTTCAAAATGAGCTCCTGCGCTCTTGATAGAGTCCATCAGCTCTTTGTTGATGCACGACTTGGAGTTATATCTGGATAATTTTATTTTACAGGCCCGGACGGAGGCATGGCCGTCAAATACTCTCGAGCAGGCTTGCTTGTGGCATGCCACACTTCCAACACCTTGTCTGTCTTCACGTATCGCGGCTCTAGGTATCTCACACTTACTGGACATCATGGTTAGTTTTTAGATTAAATCATGTTTCCTAGTTGATCACTAAAAAAGTTTAGAAACTCTAATCTTTTTCTATTTTAGGTTTGGTCTACGATCTGAGTTGGTCGCCTGACGACAGCTTTCTCTTGTCTGCTTCTGCGGACACCACCGCCTGTGTGTGGAATATCAAGTTGAAGCAAACTACCCCTGTGGCCGTAAGCAATCTGAGCGCATAGCTTCAAAATATTCTTTCTAATAATGAATAACAATGAATAACAAGATGAAGCGGCAAATAAATCAGTATGAGGGGGAGAGTCAGCAAGGAGATTGACGAGGTGAGGCAGGCGATGGTAGATTGGTCGACGAAAATGGCAGGAAGAAGGAAGCTGCAGAGCGGAATCATTGAAAGGTGTGGAGAAGGCCATGCAGGAAAGATAGATCCGCGACTTTTCGGCGGTCGGCAGGTCTCAGCAGTCAGAACCGGAGGCTGAGGTCTGTGCTGTCGACCTCCTCACGTGGAATACCAATCTTATAGGTGAGGTACCGAAGGAATGCCCTGTGGACACGCTCGATCTGCTCCACATGGCATGCGTAGAAAGGGCTCCAAACCACAGGCGCGTATTCCAGCACAGGCAACACGATGGAGCGATAGATGGTGATAAGAGCAGGTACCTGCGAAAATTCGCGTGTGTGGCGCTTCAGGAACCCAAGAAGAACATACTCCGAGAAGCAACCTGGTTTAGGTGCTCCGAAAATGAAAGCTGCGGGTCAAGCTGTACACCAAGGTTGGGGAAGAGCGAGAAAGAGTGCCATCAATGTGGTAGCAAGAAGAAGTGGTTTCGGAAAGCGGCTGAAAGTAGTGATGGCACACTTAGCTGGATTAAGAGCCATGCCATTAAGGCTGCACCATTGTCAGACAGAATGGAGGTCAGCCTGTAGTAGATTGGAGTCTGCAGGATCCAAGATGCGATTGAGGAGCTTCAGGTCATCAGTTCTTTTTATTTAATGCGTCTGACATGTATTGCTAATAAGCATATTTTCGTTCTGCACAGTAGGAAGAGCGGGCTACATAGCCTGATACTGTACAGAAAAACGCTGTAAATTCGTTCACACGGGTTGGCTATTCCTTGGACCAGGCGCATGGAGACTCATTTCGATCGATTCAGCGTCCAAAATTTAGTGGATAATGATCCCCGCACACCTAGGTACCAGAAATCTCGAAAACGCACATTCGAAATGGTACCCATTTTGACCCATTACTTCTTCCGGTGAGTGCCAATCGTTCCGGGGCTCGTCTCATTGAATTCAGCATTCAAAATTTAGTAGAAAATGATACCCCACACGCCTAGATCGCCAAAAATCTCGAAAATCCATTTTTCAAAAAACACATTTTGACCCCATAACCTGCCCAAATTTGGTCCGATCGTGCTGAAAAAAGGTCCCTGACCAAAATTTCAGATTTTTAGACAATTTTCTACTACCTAAATCGGCACGGACGGCGGACGGACATTTGCTAATTTTGATCTAGACACCTTGAAACGCCCAGAAAACATTTTTTGGGCTGAACCGGAGACATTGACTTTTTGAATGAAAACATATCCCTGCTTGTTATTCCTTGAATAACCAACCAAAATGAAAAAAAAAATTGAATCAATCAATCTTTTCCAGACACTAAGCCACCCGTCCTACGTCTACTGTTGCACTTGGGTCGGCCCCAGTCTCGCCGTCACCGGATGCTACGATCGAGCTTTGAGGCTGTGGGATTTGAGCTGCGTCCCGACGTTGCTGCCTCAAAATACCAGCCAAACCTCGAATTTGTCCGCCACTTACAAAGCGCTCCATTGTGCCGTGGTTCACAAAGCGCGTGTCAACACTGTCGCGGTTCTGTCGACCGAAGAGTCCCTCGTGTCGGGCGATAGCGATGGCGTGCTCAACTTTTGGAAATTATCAACCACCCTTCCCAGGTAAACATTTTCAGAGGAGTTTTATGCGGTTTTCACACGATCGTAGTACTTCTTCTAGTGCCATCTCCATCATTGAAGGTCGGCGATCATTTCTGCATATCTCCCCCGGTCCTGCGCCAGGTGAAACAGATCTGCTGCTCGGTTGATTCCCGTCCAGCTGCGTATATTTGACAACCACGAAGCACGTTTCCTTCCAGCTCCCCTGTGGCCATTGATCTTCCTGCAACAAACTGTACTTAGAGCCTCGCATAACATGCCCCAAGTATCGATTTTCCGCCTCTTCACGGACAATAACAGTTCCCACTTCAGGGAGTTTTGCTGCAGAATGTAGCCGTTCAAGAGCCTAACAGTCTATGGGATTCGCAGCATGTTTCGGATCAGCCACATTTCAAAAGCCTCCAGGTCAACGTCCAGGTCTCCACACCGTACAGAATAGTACCGACCAGATATAGCATTTAACACCCCGCCAGCGTAGTGAAAAATCATCGTACAAGCGTATCGAATTGTCATCACAAAGCCTCTAAAATCACCTCTCGTCATGGGTCACTTTCTTAAAATTATAAGCGCTTGTCGTTTCAACTATGATGAACCTTATTTCTCTCGCAGGCAACTCGAGCTGAGCCGGGAAGTCAAGTTAAGGGAACTCAGAAACCAGGTTATCAACTCTGTGGCAGCGCACCCTGGTGGTAAACGGATTCTGGTTGCAACAAGAGACAGCACATTAAGAATGATAGACCTTCAGTCAACGTCTGTAATTCAATGGTTTCATGTAAGTACGTTGTTTGGGGCTCTGTATTTCTTGTCAAGTTGCTTTTGGTTGGTTATTCCTTGAGCAAATAGGGGGGAAAGCCCATGCTAGCCTGCCAAACCCACCCTTCCTAAAGTGGCTCTCCCGAGTTCCGTTCTGTCGGGTGTTGCTAGCCCTGGAGAGACGTCCACGCCTACATTGGTCGTAGACAATTTCTGAGATTTCTGGTAACCTAGGCGTGTGGGATATCATTTTCAACCCAACTTTGGGCGCTGAATCCAATAAAATGGGTCCAGGAACAATTGGCGCCCTCTGGATGAGGCCATGGGTCAAAATGGGTACCTAGGCGTGTGGGGTATCATTTTCCTCTATATTCTGGACCCTGAATCGATTGGAATGGGTCCAAGACCCGCCACACCCACTGTTTCCCCCATTTTCCCCATGTTGAAGAATTGGAAGAAATTCTGGTCCGAGGAATAACCAACCCGTGTGAATGAATTTGCAGCTATATTGTCTCCTTTTGTATGTTACTAAGGGTGGCGTAAACAGCAAGCTACAGAATGGCTCCTGTTTCTGCGGTTGTGGCTCTAGAGTACTTTCCTGTTCCGAAGATGGCAGTGTGTCTGTCTGGGACGCCAATACGGGTGAACGGATGGCCGTATACCGAGGGCTTCACCTGCCAAATTCACCTGCCACATTGTCCTTTCACCCAAAGGACAACATGTTTGCCATCGTGAGCCACAAAATGGGCGCCTTTCCCTCTCTAATGTTGTCTTTATTCACAAGGTAATTTCATTTCTATAAATAAAATTGCATGTAAGCGTTGTTTCAGTTGGTTGAAAAATCACCTTCCGTTTTTTTTGTGTTCAAGGGATGCGTCGAAAGTAGATATGGAGATAGAATGGTTGGACAACCGCTCTGAGAAATTCGGTACCAGCAGTAGTGTTTCGGATTTGAGTGTGCGGAGCAGCAGGGAGTCAATTACTGAGCGGAGTACAACGAGGAAGAAGAAGAAAGGCATTTTAAGATCTCTGTTACAAGGCTCTTCCAGGTCAAAGACAAGGAAAGGTGTGTCAAATGGTGAGTTGAACGCCTTCAGATGTGTTCTACTGTCGTACTTGTAGAATGGCGCTGAAGAGCTGTAAGGACTATTAGCATTCGGGATCAGATTTTCATGGTTTTAGGGCTTCTTAAAGATTCATATTTCCGATTGCACGATACTGGACTGCTTTGGGGAGAAGGGGGAAACCTCTGGTGCTCCATGAAACGGTAGTGACAGGTACAAAGCTTCTGCCACGGGGCTAGTAGCCAGTTAGCCCTTAAAGGAAGTTAAGGTCATCAGGTTGCTGACAAACCTGTAACTTGATCTGTTTCCCGATGTCTTCTTCGCGTTCTGAAGGCAAAATCAGAATCAGAAGTGGGATCACGTTTTCACGTCTATGTGGCTCGCTAAGGGCGATTTAATTATTGATGACAAGAAACCTGGACATCCAGACCTGGCTATGGCTCTCAGCCTGTGAAAAGACAAGCTTTCTGGAATGATTGATGGTTCCCTCAATTGGACCTTTCTTCGATCATCATTGAAGTCGAAGTATGGGCATCTCGGTTCACCAGCAGCTATGTTTCACTATGACTGCTTTCCACTTCATGGTGACCTCAACATGTTCATTTTGGAGCCCCTCATGAGCTCTACTTTCCAGGGACGTGCCCCTGAAGAATGCGCTGTGGCCAGCTACTACAGAAAAAAACCTAGTTTAAGCTAAATATTACTGCTAGGAGCTTAAGACTTTTTTTTTTTTTTTTTTTTTTTTTATACACATTACTTTAGGCTGGGTTCCGATTTCTGCCTGCTAGCTGGTCCCGCTTGCCTGAAGTTCCCGTTGCCGGGCCCTTTCCTCAATGAGCTTGCCTTCCAGGATGTTCCGGATGTACCCTGCCACGGCATTCCACTTTGACTGGCTTTCGAGCATCCTGGTCATCATATCCTCGGGGGTGGGAGGGCTGGTCATTTCTAGCTCCCTTGCAATTTGCCATCGCTCTCTCTCCCACCTCTCGCATTCGAAGAATGTGTGTTGAGCGCTGTCCTCTTCGTTGGTGCAATGTAGGCATCCTGGAGATTCCACAATGCGCATCCTATGGAGATACTGATAGAACATCCCGTGACCCGAGAGGAACTGCGTTATATGATAATTAACTTCACCGTGTTTCCTCTCTAGCCAGGGACGTATATTGGGCACCAGTCGAGCCGTCCATCTTCCTCTTGTTTCTGTCTCCCAGATTTCCTGCCAGGAGTCGAGTGTGTGTTCCCGCTCTTGTTTGGCTAATTGTGGCCGTGGCTCCTCTTCCCTTCGCTCGTACATCCTTTTCCTCTCCCTTGCAAGCAGATGTATTGGTATCACTCCCGCTAGGAGGAGCACGGCTGGTTCCGATACTGTCTTATAGGCGCTCACTATGCGAAGCGCCCCTCTTCTTTGCACCGTGAGCATCCGTTTTTGGTGGCATTTGACATTCAGAGCGTCCGCCCACACTTCTGCCCCATATAGCAGGATGGAGTGTACAACTGACATTAATAGTTGTCTCTTACACGGTCTAGGTCCTTGAATGTTTGACATTAGTCGACTCAGGGCTGCTGTTGTCTTTGCTGCCTTGGCTGCTGCCATCCTTATGTGATGTATTGAGCTTGAGACTTGGCAGCAGTGAAATGTTTATAAAATAGGGAATGTTATTTTCTTGGGCAATTTGAGCTTCTTTCACATCATTGAGGGTAGTCACCACTTCTAGAGTAGAATAAAATGATATAGTGCATATTGTACTGTTTACAGCCATAGCGAGGTCTTAAGTAAGCCAGAGTACCCAACAGGTAACATAGACGGATCGGTCATTCCTTTCTGTGGGCTCATCATGTCCAGAAACTGCTATAATTTGTGGGGTTTGAAATAGACATGGATGTGTGGTGATCTAAGCGTGTGGGGTATCATTTTCTACTATATTCTGGACGCTGAATCCAATGAGATGGGTCCCGGAACGATTGGCGCCCACTGGAGGAGGTTATGGGCCAAAATGGGTGCCTATCTACCCATTTTGAATATGGATTTTCGAGATTTTTGGCGATCTAGGCGTGTGGGGTATCGTTTTCCACTAATTTTTCGACACTGAATCGATTGGAATTAGTCTCCATGGGCCTGGTCCGAGGAATAACCAACCCCTGTAATAGAACTTGCTGCGTTTTTAAAAACTGTTTAAATATTTTTTCTAGGTGGTTACACGGACACGGAATCTGGCGAACCTCCCGAGCAAGTACCTAGCGAAAGGAGGAAACGAGCTGCGTACAAACGTTTCGAATCTTTGGAAATTGATGGCGAAGTCAACCACCGCCTTAATGACATCATTAAGCGAATGGATCATCTTCTCCTGGCAGCCTCACCCTCCCGTTCTCAAGTCTTCTAAGTTTTAATTTCAATTTTCAACGTTACAAGTAGCCTAGACCTTACTACCCTAAAATCCTAAGAATAAAAACTCGAAACTGAAATGTGTCATTAATTTTCAATGTTAACTTGAATAAATTATGTATTGTGAGTACTGTAATACACTCAGAGAGAAAATAGAACAGGAATGGCATGAGGAGGGGGGAGAGACTGAGGTGTCATTTTGGTTGGATATTCAAGGAATAACCCACCAAAAGTCAAATCGATGGCATCACATGATAACCTCGTATCTCAATTTTTGACCCCTTTTTTCAAGTTGGATTTTCTGAATGAGAACCTCGTATCTCATCAAGCTGTAATTCAAATTTTGGCGGAATATTCATTTCCTGCTCTCTAGCGCCCTAAATGATAACCTTGGTGAAGTTGAAATTAACATTGCTGGTAGAACTGCACAGTTATTTCTCTCTCCTGCCAAATTTGGTATTTTGGAGATACAAGGTTATCATCATATTATGCCATCGAAATGTCTCTCCGCCGGCCACGCCGCTTTTGGTAGTAGACAATTTTCTAAAAATCTGAAATTTGAGTCAGGGATCTGTTCCCGGCTCTAGTTAGCTGACGTTTTCTTTTATTCTTAATTTATTCACTAATTCATCACAAAGTTCCTTAACACAGATACTCAATACACGTCTCAAAGTCTCTCGCCTTCCTACAGACATTTTCCACAGCAAACCCTACTCACAACGAATCATCGAACTGTACTAACTACTACAAATCGCGATGTATGAACGAAGATCGAAAATTTGCCGGCGAGTAAATAGCGGCGACTGAGTAGCGGCTAGTTAGTAGAAATGCCTAACAGGATTCAAAATGGCGAGTTTACATCGCCTATTTGTTCGCAGTAAAATTTGATACCTATTTACAACGAATGCAGACAACAAATATTGCAGGTCGTGGCACAAATGTTATGTTTTTGGTTGGTTATGGTTATATTCTTATGTTTTCATGCAAATAGTCAATCTCTCCGATCGGCACAAAAATTTTTTTGGCGATCTAGGCGTGTGGGGTGTCATTTTCCAGTAAATTTTGAACGCTGAATCCAATGAAACGGTTGGCGCCCTCTGGATGAGGTAATGGGTCAAAATTGAAGTC
>CM034006.1:22575362-22733249 GCA_019603395.1 Cyrtorhinus lividipennis
GTACGTGAGCGGAAATTCGAATCAGCTTGCGCGTCATGACTTGTTCAGCTGCGTAATCGCAAAGTCGTCAGAAATTGATAGGAATGAAAATAATCATTTGAATTCAAAAAGGTTTTTCCAGGGTGTGCCGCGCATGAAACGCGCGTTCCTTAAGGGGGCGTCAGACAGTCCCTTGCAAAGTGTTCCCAATTTATTGAAGCTCCTGTATGGAAATTTAAACTTTTTCTTTTTGCAATATGCTCGTAAGACTTGTGAAATTTCTCTAGCCTATAAACAAATGAAATATTTTCAAAATTTTAAATTTTAAATTTCGTAACTTTGAAGTTATGAGAAGTGGCAGTTGAATTTTCTTTTAGAGAACAACAACAAGTCTTAAAAGGATATTGCGAAAGAAAAAAGTCTGAATTTTCGACCAGGAGCTTAAAAAACGGGAAATACTTTTGGAAAATCAGGCCGTGCGGCATGGGCCTGGCGGGGTAGGGTGGCCAACGGCGACAGTTCGGCCGTCAGCCGCTAGATCGAGTTGCATCGACAGCCCCCTTGAAGGGACTGACGAGAGAGAGAGGGCCGAAGCTGAGAGTGAGAGAGAGTGAAAAAGGGTTTTCCTTTCCTGGTTACCTGAGAGAAACTCATTCTTTTTCGTTGAAATTACCTGACCTCTTCAAGTAAACATAGTAAACATTTTTTCGGGTTTAGGAAATGACCCCTTCTTGGTTTTCATGGTTACAGACACTTGCTCAGTGTGAAAAGGTATCTCATCAACTTTCCAATCGGACCAAATTGGGTGTAGGTGGGGGAGGGGGGGATCAAATGTGTTTTTGAAAATTGGATTTTTGGAGATTGGGCAAGCGGGGTATCTATCGTTTTCCACTAAAAAGCGACCTGTGGCGGGTTTAAGTCGTTTGTCGGTCGGATTCGATTTTTACCAGTTTTTTCAGATCTAGATACGCTTAAGGTCATTTGAAGGTAATAGGAGAAATTAGCTAAAAAAAATATCGCCTTAAAAAATTGAAAAAATTCAGACAAAGTTTTTTAGAACGTGATTCAAATCCTGATCTCAGAGTGTCAAGGTCAAGGTCATTTGAAGGTCAAACCAACAAAATAACCTAAAAAAAATTGTAAAAATTTATGTATGTGTTTTGAGGGTGCTGAATCCAATCCAGGGTTGGCTTCGATCATGTTGGTTATCTTAGGATCATATAAGGTCATTTGAAGGTCAATTTTACAATTTTTTTTGAGGTTATTTTGTGGTTTGACCTTCAAATGACCTTGACCTCATGAAGGTCAACGACACCGGATTCGGGTCAGCATTCTAAAAAAACGTCTGAATTTTTTTCAGATTTTAAGCAATATTTTCTACATTTGACCTTCAAATGACCTTGAAAGCGATCTGATCTGAAAAAATGGCAAAAGATTCGAAATCAGCGAACCCAAAACATAAAAACCCCACAGGTCGCTTTCATGAACTTTGACTTTTTTTTGTGGGGTTGTGTAATTTTTCTAGAACCCCATATATTTTTTAATGAACATCCTAAATATTATTCTACTTAAGAAATATAAAAGGCAACTATACTTACATCAGTCCTCTGTTGTAACCGTTTATTGAGCTCGTATATCCGGTAGTCCGGTTGGCCGAAGTAGGGTGTATGCCTCCTGGGAACAGGTACACATCTACTTCAAATTAGCAGAAAGTTCACAGGCCCGTTCTTAAACGCCCTTGCCCCCAAACTTTGCCCACCTGCATAGTGCCATTCCATCATAATTATGTCATCGAGGCCTAAGGTGACTAGAGCTTCTCAAAGCCACCACACTCAAAAAGTTCAAGTTCAACATTTTTGATTTGTTGAGGTAACTTTGATCTTTGCAACAAAGGAATGCGCTCAATGTGTAAGTGTATAAATCAATTAGGATGGTACGTTGGGAGTTCTAAAAATAACGCTGCAAATTCCTTCACAGGATTTGGTTATTCGGACCAGGAGCATTGACACTCAGCGTCCGATTCAGCGTCCGAAAATTAGTGGAATACGATACCCCTTACGCCTAAATCGTCGAAAATATCGAAAATGGAGGAAGAAGTGGGCGTGGCGTGTTCCGGACCCACTCCGATTGAGTCAGGGTCCCAAATTTAGTGGGAAATGACACTCCTCTAAATCCCAAAAATCTCTAAAACCCACATTTGAAATAGATAGATAGATACCCGTTTTGACCAATAACATCTTCAGTGGGCACCAATCGTTCCGGAACCCGTCATATTGAATCCAGTGTCCAAACTTCAGCATAAAAACATTGGTTGATTATTCAAAGATGGACCAACCAAAAGCAAATCCTCAATAGATAGCATTGCGGCGATCTAATGTTATGTCAGTGGGTCACCATTAAACATCTTGCTGCAATTATCCTACGACAGCTATGAATATTTCCCCAAGAATGTCCTTCTTCAGAAAAAAAAAGTTTATAATTATAATAACTATTTGTTATTATCAAAGTGTCCAGGACTCCACAACGGTTTATCATCTATCATTACCATGGAAAATGGTTATCTCTCATGCTCAAGTCCCCAAAAATCTCTAAAACCCGTTTTCAAAATACCTATTTTGCCCCTCGTCCGTTCAGTAGCGTTTGGCCCGGGGCCTATCTCAATCGATTCCGGTCCAAAAGTTTGTGGAAAATGATACCCCACATCCCAAAAATCGAGTTTCAAAAAACTTTTCCTCAGTTGCGATCGAGCGGTCGATGAGTAAACATCTTTATCGCTAACCCGTTATCGCGAATGAGTCAATGCCAAGCGACGAACCCCGCTCCTGGGATTCACCTCTCCCAGCCTACATTACCTCAACTACTGGGTAATGAACACGGAGAACTTTCACGTAAGCGTAAAGCGTATATGGATGTCCCAAATGTACCGACATCGAACCGGTTCCAGGAGTTGCAGGATATGGACACCGGAATAAATGAAACACCTACGGATGCACGCAAGGATAAGCCTCCACCTGTTTACGTACATAATGTAAGTGACAGCTCAAACCTGTTCAACAAGTTAAAAGATGTTTGTAAAGACAAATTCGTAATGAGTTCCACTGCCACATATGTTAAACTCGTATTGGCGACAAGTGACGATTATAGAGGCACCATCGATATGCTTAAAACGTTAAAACTGGAATATCATACGTTTCAGATGAAGCACGAAAAAGCGTTCCGTGTGGTAATTCGCGGAATTCATCCGTCATTTGACACGGCTTTAGTTGTTGAGGAATTAAAAGATCACGGATTCACCCCTCGTCAATTATATCCCGTGCTACATCCAATCACAAAGAGCAAATTGCCATTATTTTTTCTGGACCTGGAACCAAATGAATATAACCAAAAAATTTTCGATATTGCCAATATTTGTTGCTTTAAAGTTAAAATTGAACCCCCAAAACCAAAGAAAGAAATCATCCAATGCTCAAACTGCCAGGACTTCGGGCATTCTAAGAATTACTGTTCTAAGAATCCCAAATGTGTCAAATGTGGCTCAAATCATAATACGAAGGACTGTAACAAACCCGCACACGCGACGGCTACGTGCGCGAATTGCCGAGGTCCGCATACAGCTAATTATAAGGGCTGTAATTATTATAAGGACTTGCAGGCAAGAGGTACCAATATTCGCAGGTTGTCACACGCCAATCGTGCAACCAACGTTCCGACGTCAAGAAATTGTGTGACCTCGGAGAAGGTAGGTACTGTTCCAAATAGAGAGTCAAATCAGGATTTCCCCCCCATCACGTCAGAACCTGCAACTTGTGATAATGGACAAAAGCCCCTCTTCGAGAACAACATCTACCCTGCCGGAATGGACTGGCCCGCACTATTCTACCGTCACCAAAGGTTCAAATGTGGATCAGATATCGCAGGTCTTACAAGCTGTAAACAACCTGGTCGCAATAATAACTCCACTGATAACTGCGATCACCCCGTTACTACAAGCCATCTCTAGACCGTCGGTCATGTCTCAGTTGTTAAAAGCAATATGAATTGTTTCATTGAGCACTTGAAAATCATGTCATGGAATGCATTTGGTATATCAAACAAAAAGCACGAGCTGATGGATTTTCTAACTAGAGAGAATATTGACATCGCCCTCATCTCCGAAACAAAACTAGCGGATGGTATGCCGTTTGCACTCCCATTTTATCGCATAGTTCGAGCGGATCACCCAACAGGAAATAGACGGAGTGGTTCTCTGCTCATCATTAAAAAATCTTTGAATTTCAACGTTCTACCGCCCATCAGGGAACCTGAATACCAAGTGGCATCAGTGTCCCTACCCACGGATGCTGGAAACATAACGATTTCAGCTATCTACGCACCTCCGGATATGAACCCATCTACCTGGGACTGGGTTGCACTGTTACACGAGTTACACACAAATTATATCATCGGGGGAGATTTCAACGCGAAGCACAATTTTTGGGGATCGCGCGTTACAACTAAGCGAGGGCTAAATTTGCAGGATGCACTAACTAGGGTTCGCGCTACGGCGTCGTACGTTGAAGAAAGCACACACATTCCAAACTCGGGTGCATCTCCGGACGTGATTGATTTTTATGTTTCAAAAAATGTGCGTGTTTCGGAGTGTCAAGTGATGGACGAGTTGTCCTCCGATCATTTGCCTGTGATTATTTACATATATGCCTCAATCAACCCGCTACCGCCCAGGCAAAATGTAAATATTATATTTAGCAAGTATATAGAGTATCTCAATGAACATACATCACTGAAAATTCCGCTCAAAACACCTGCCCAAATTGATGCAGCTGTGTTCGATTTTCAAAAATTACTCCAAAACGCGGCCCGCTTTGCAGCTAGAACTATGCATACAACCCAAAGTTCCCTTATTTTAAGAAACTCCTTACCTCCACAGATTGACGCCCTGATGAAACACAGAAAATGCGTGCTCAGGCTGTGGAAAAAGTACAGGTTTCGCCCGTATAAAACAAAATTAAATTCATTGAATAAAGAAATTAAAAAATATTTTAGGGATATGGCAACTGAATCTTACGAGGGTAAGCTGCGAGCTCTCAACCCTGATGATGGATCACTATGGACTCATACTAAATACATCCTTAGAAAACGCCAGCCCATACCTCCGATAAAGAATAATGGGAAATGGATAACAGATGGGATAAGTAAAGCTAACCTCTTTGCCGATGTGTTCGAGAAGCAGTTTTCACCAAATCCTGGGAACTTCTCCCTCCAAAATCAGCATTCTGATTTGAGGCCTGATGAGCACATTCATTTTACGCCACAGGAAGTCAGACGTCAAATTAAAAGTCTCAAACCCAAAAAGGCGGCGGGGCATGATGAAATCACCAAGCGTATGCTAGCGGGATTGCCAAGGAAGCCACTAGTGCTCTTGCTCAACATTTACAACGCTATTTTGCGAGAGAAGCATTATCCCCGGTTGTGGAAGTTGGCTCGTGTCATCCTGGTTCCAAAGCCCTCTACCAATGCCGAGAGCGTGAACAGCTATAGGCCTATTAGCCTACTACCCATAATGTCAAAGGTATTCGAACGACTACTGTTATCGAAGCTAAAACCATTCTTGGACCTTCTTATACCAGACTATCAGCTGGGTTTTAGAGAAAAACACTCGGCAGTTCAACAACTACACCGGATGGTAAAAGAAATTCAAACAAATTTAAACGCTCGCCGTGAAACAATAAGCATACACCTCGATACGGAAAAGGCGTTTGATAAGCTACAACATGAAAAGCTGGTTGACATATTAAAGCCTCACATACCTGGAAACTTGGTATTGTTGATAAAAAACTACTTAGCCGATCGCACTTTCAATGTAGTTATTGGCAGTACTAATTCAACGGTCCGGCATATCACGGCTGGGGTACCGCAGGGTAGCGTGTTGGGGCCCTATTTTTACCTGCTGTACACTCACAATTTTCCAACTAGCGACAATTGCTTGGTTGCACAATTTGCAGATGATACTGCAATTATGTTGACAGGGGGTCCATATACCCTACGAACAGCGCCTCAGCGTGCTCTTGATAAGGTGACAGCTTGGATAAACGACACGAATACAAAAATAAATCCTGCCAAATCTTCGTTTGTCACTTTCTCCTTAAAACGCAAAAGAGTACGCAGGCAATTTCAATTGAACAATGAACCAATACCAGAGCAATGTTCCGTCAAGTATTTGGGGTTAATACTCGATAAAGGACTCACACTGTCGGAGCACATCAAATTTCTTAAAGGAAAACTGAGAACGAGACTAAGAGAACTCTATACCCTGCTCAAGAGTAAGCAAATTGCTCTAAGCACGAAAAAATTAATTTACATACAACTGATAAGACCTATTTGGACCTATGGTTGTCAAATATGGGGAGCGAGCGCCAAGAGCAACTTGAATTATATCCAAATATTTCAAAACCGAGTTTTAAGAATCATAACTGACGCACCTTGGTACGTCAGTAATGAAACCCTCCATAATGACCTCCAAGTGGAACTCGTCAGTGAAATAATTCAACGGCACTCTGCTCAGTTAGCCATGACGATGAGCGTGCATCAGAACTCCTTGATTAAGGGGGGACAGTCCCAAATTCCTCGCAAAACCCTAAAACGAAAATTTGTAACCGAACTTCACGACTCGACACTGCTGGAGTAAGAAAAATAAAGAAGAAGGTGAAAAGACGAAGTGTGCTGTATTATAAATAATGTAATGTATTATGTGTTATAAATTTTAAATTATTATTCATGCCACATTAACTATTGAGCTAATGTAACACAACTCTCAGGTCAATTGTATATTGTTGTTATTGTTAAAATTTTGTAAATGACTATATTTAAGTCAATAAACAATTTTCTAAAAAAAAAAAAAAAAAAAAAAAAAAAAAAAACTTTTATTCACCCATTCCCTGCACAAAGTTGGGCCCGATCTGGCTGAAAGTTTTTGAGGACGAACTAGAGCCGGGAAAATTGTCAAATACAAAAAAAGGTCGAATACTTTGGATTTAGACATCAAGAAACGTAAACTGTGAAATTTTTAGGCAAATCTGAGAGATGGACCTCTGGCTAGAAAACAAAAGAATTGGTATTATTCGAGGAAAAACAAGACAAAATAGTTGAAAAGTGACAACGAAGTCTCCATTTATGCGCGCCATTGCACAGTTTTCAATGTATTCCACTTTTCAACTGTTTCGGCCTTTACCGTCTAATGAGATGAACACGAGGGCAAATATAATGAACTACATGCGCTGTCTTCGTCTTTGGCTGACGCATCCGGCAAATTCTCATCCCGCTTTTCGTTATCCTAAGATTTTAAAGTCCTTTACCCAACTAGAGATTCATTTCACGCTGTTAGGATGTTTGGGTCGACCAGCACACAACCAAGGCTGACCTGGCTCCTCCACATTAACAAATACAATAACAATATCTGAAGCAATATATTTTCAGAAGAAATTTTAGGAATGACACATACATTAATTAAGAAAGTTGTCTTGTTGCGGACAGTTCAGCAAACAAGATTCCAAGGGGGAAGGGTCAAGACTTGATGGAAAACAAACATGTAAGACGAATATTGAGGATTCACTTCCCCCTCGGGCTTTTCTCGGAAATGGTTCCAAGCGGAAGTTCAAGGGCTTAAAGTATTACCGCTATCACCTAATCAATCGCTTCGGAACGAAATTAACTGGGCGGAGGTTTATGAATAAAACAGTGGACGTCTTCGCCACAAGAGGAAGTGTGAGTGTGACCAGAATGCAGAAGAGAGAACCTCCAGTGCTGAACGCGTTAACTTGTTGGCGGTTTAATTTCCTTTGTCCAGGACGGTGCGAAGTTTGGGTTGGAAGGTGCGGCCTTCTCATTTTTCCCAACAAAAATACGTTTTACCGTTTTAACAGTGGAGGGGTTGACAACGAAACAGGGAGCCCAAAGTCATGAGCGCCCAGTCATCAATTTTACATTTAGTTCCCTTGATATAATGCAGAGGGAATCCTAATCATTGAGAGAAACCCTACATTAAAAATTAACAAATAAATACATCTCTAAATAAACTATAGAAGTTACTCCAGGAATGAGGATGGTCGCCGGGAATACGCCAGGATTTAAGAGACGCCAAAATCGGGTTGAGGGTAAATTCTCCCTGGTTTCAACGTTACAGATCAACATGGGGACTACCGAACAAACTTGGCAACATTATTTGGATGATTATAATTAACCAGAAAGTACGGATGACAGTAGACGAATGAAGTCGATGCATTACTCCACTCAGACCCGCAATGAAGACCACTCTTTTGACTATGGTTGTTCCTGATTCTCTTGTAAGGGATTTCCTCCTTGTCTGAACCGTTATCAACAAAACCTTTGGACCTACTATTCTCAAACGATGAGTCACAATAAAATAATGAGCTTGGCTCAACGCGATGAGGTTTGGCAATGAAAAATAAGGTCGAAGGAAAGAGTGCAGCATCTCTGGTTGTCTGCCAACCTCGTATGATAAATTGTCTCCTAAATACGACATATCGACTACAATTCATTCGGGGTCCAATCTCGCAGATTACCCAACGTTGCGATAGAGTCGGAGCATTGTTAAAAGGTGCGAACTATACGTCAGAATTAACAGTGAAGGGCAATTAAATATTAATAATAATAATATACTTTTCAGGTGATAGCTGAAGCTGCAGGGGCCTAAAGTACCATCTTCCATATTAGGCCTTGTTAGAAAATCGCACCCCTCGGTCATCATATCATGCTTCATAAACTATTCAACGATTCCTCGCGGTCCTGAAGTGACGAGTGACCATTTTAAGGTTTTATGCTTCATGGGAAAGTCGAGACCCCGAATGAATACGAGAGTGGTCTTCAGAGGTGTGTGACTTGGTAAGGCCCTAAACAATCAATGCATTTGGAAAGGGACTAGTTCGCAAACGAGTTCGGATCAATTTTTGAAGTATTCAATTAATTTCCTTCTTCTCCTTCAACTGTTTGTGAATCACAATTTGCTTTCAATCTATAAAGTAGCTTTCATCTTCCACCAATACAAACAACGGAATCAAAAATTTCGGGTTGTATGAGTACTTCCGTGCCTCCTGTCAGAAGGTGGTATGCCCTTGAGGTGTCCAAGCTATTAACTGGATGAAGCTGATGGAGTCGACAAGTGGTAATTGAGGCGATGAGGATTGTCTTCGAGGATGGTGGACGTTGAAAGAGTGAATATCAAGCTTCAACCCTTATCTATTCTAAAATATATTCTTCGAAAAACACATTTTGACCCCCTCCCTCCCCATTTGATCCTAAAATTTGAATCTACTAATAATGTCGGCGTACGGTGGACGGACATTTACCTTGAAACGCCCAGAACAAAATGTTGGGCCGAATCGGAGTGATTAACATTCTGTATGAAAAAATAGATTGATTATTCAAGGAATCAAAAAAAAAAAAAATTTGTTCGGATCACTCTACACTCACTTCCCCCCCCCCCCATAATCCTGCTCCAAGGGGTAACCAACCCTTGTGAATGAATTTGCAGCGTTTTTAGTTATCCAGCCAGACTTCTAGACTTCTATTTTGAATGGAGAGATATTTCGAATTCTATTATGATAACGGAAAGTGTAGTAATATTGTGTGTCTACCAACCCTTGTAACACCTAGCGGTTAATACAATATGTACTTATTGATATTGGTATTGATCGATTTTAGAGGATATGTCCGCTAGGGTGTCAGGTGCGGTGTTGTCACACTCTTCAACGGCCTTCAAGTAGGGTTTTCTGCATTACGTAAGTAGGGAAGCGAATAGAAGGCTCATGAAAATCTGCCCAACCATGAAGGTTCCAGTGCGGTGGATGTATTTAATCAAGTTTACATGGTCCTGATTTTATTGTATTTTGTTATGCTGATTTCATCATTTGAGCATGTATTCTTGTTTAATCTGAATTCTCAACCCAGACTGCAAACGGTATCAGCTGTGTGCTTAGTGGAGAGGACGGCTGTAGAGAGAACAATAACGAACATGCGCAAAAAGAAATGAACCAAAAAGAAGAAAACTTTGTTTGTGGCCATCCGCTTCTCTCCCCTCCCCATTCACCGTTTGATTGGGAACCCGTCCCGTTCAATGTAGTTCAAATTATCCGAATGTCCGACCCCTCGATTTACAACGGCCTCTGATACGGAAAATCATCGGAAAGATGGGGTGGCCGGGGGTGGGAGCCAGAACCCCAAACAACGGGAGCGGGTTCGTCACGAGTCTATTGTTAGAGGAGGCAGCGATTGGGGGTGGAAGTCACCCAGAAAGTTATTGTCCCCCCCCCCTCCCTTCTCACCGCCAGTCTCCTCTCTCTCCTTTTCCAGAATCACTCCTACCAGGATTTCAGAGGTGGAACCCCAATCCCGTCTCTTCTAGTTGACAACTCCTTCAGCCGTCACTTCTCGGTCATTACGAATACTGACAATGTTTCAATTTTGGGCTATCGGCTGAGTCCCCAACGGTTGCCAAGAATTGAAAGAAAGCCATGGTCACGGCCGTTTGATTGTCTGGTTAAGGGAAAAAAAAATTTTGAGAGAAAGCAGAGGGCACATTATTACATAGGGGTGAGGGCGTCACTTTCGCAAATCCCTTTATAGTACAATGAAAGACTCCTTCTGCCTGACTTCTTCAATGATTTCTTCTTTACTCCGCCATTTTGATTTATTTTTCTTATTGGAACAACACTCCAACGTAGTCGCATCGAGAAAAAAATCCTCCTTGTACTTTCGTAATTTGTTTCCGCCCAATCGGATGAGTTCAACTCCAAATAAAATTAAATCCGAACCCAATAAAACGAACCGATAACACAACATATTACGAAAACGTCGAAAATCAATATCGCGCACCAACGTACCTTTGCTGCCAAGAAATCTTACAATTATTGGACAATAACATGGTGGGCGTACTAGACGATTTTTTACCCACGTGGTTTACATTGTCAGAGTTTTCTCCTAATAAATCACCAGTGCCTTATGGCTGCCAACATCGCGAACGGCATCATGCCCAGCTGAATTTTCGTTCATTTTATGATCACACTCAGTTTGATCTTCTTATGAATAAATAAAAAACCCTGCAAATTCTTACACATGGATTGGTTATTCCTGGAACCAGGCACATGCTGACTAATTTAAACCTCGGACCAAGGGAAACAGTGGGTGTGGCGGGTCCCGAACTAATTCCAATCGATTCAGGGTCCAAAATTTAGTGGAATATGATACCCCACACGCCTAGGCACCAGAAATCCTGACACATATAAAATGGGTGGATACATACCCATTTAGTGGAAAATTATAATCCACACACCAAGGTACCAGAAATACCGAAAACACATATTCAAATGGGTAATAGATGCCCCATTTGACCCATAACTTGTTCCAGTGGGTACCAATCGTTCTGGAACCAATTCAATTGGATTCAGCGTACAAAATTTAGTGGAAAATGATACCCCACTCGCCCAGATCGCCCAAAATTTCGAAAATCCATTTTTCTAAAAACACATTTTGACCCCTACCTCACCCAAATTTGGTCCGATCGGGCTGAAAAGTTAGGAGGACCATCCAAGGCCGGGAACAGACCCCTGACCGAAATTTCAGATTTTTAGAAAACTGTCTACTACCGAAAACAGCGCAGACGGTCATTGACCTTTTCATGCAAAAAGTCAACCTCTCCGATTCGGCTCAAAATTTTTTTCTGGACGTTTCATGATGTCTAGATCAAAAAAGGTCAATGTCCGTCCGCCGTCTGCCGTCCGCCGTCCACCGTCCGCGCCGATTTTCTAAAACAGACAGTTTTCTAAAAATCTGAAATTTGGATCAGGGGTCTGTTCCCGGCCTAGGACGGTCCTCGAAACATTTCAGCCCGATCGAACAAAATTTGGGCGGGGTAGGGGTCAAAATGTGTTTTTTGAAAAATGGATTTTCGATATTTTGGACGATCTAAGCGAGTAGGGTATTATTTTCCACTAAATTTCGGACGCTGAATCCAATTGAATTGGTTCCAGAACGATTGGCACCCACTGGAAGAAGTTATGGGTCGAATTGGGTATATATTACCCACTTTGAATATCTGTTTTTGAGATTTCCGGTATCTGGGCGTGTGGGGTATCATTTTCCACTTAATTTTGGACCCTGAATCGATTGGAATGGGTCCGGGACCCGCCACACCCACTGTTCCCCCCATTTTCACCATGTTGATGAAATGAATCTCCATGCGCCTGGTCCGGGGAATAACCAACCCCTGTGTTTTCATCTAGACACCATGAAACGTCCTGAAAAAAAATTTTGAGCCGAATCGGAGAGGTTGACCATTTGCATGAAAACATAGGTTGATTGTTCAAGGAATAACCAACCAAAACATTGATCCCTCTTTTTTCAACGTACCTAGAACGCACGTACCGAGTTAACAGGTTTTCACGCTTGGGATTACATATTATAACTACATATTATAACTATTTCTAACGATTAAAAAGAGAACTTACGCATTTGATGGAATCTGCCTACGTAAGTGTGTGACGTAGTATCGGCCTAAAATCATTGTGGGAACCTGGAGTAATTATTCAAATTGAATTTGAGCCCCGAAAAATGCTCTTTAAACAAATGACTCATTTAATGGGGTCTTGCCTCTGGTGACCTCTTGTGGCGGTAAAAAACGAAAGAAATTCACATCTTCCCCCTCTCGGAGCCGCCGCCTACTCCCGTGTCACCCATCGTATAATCGATATCGGAGGGGTTTTCTCGATTTTTGCTCCCTTCCGTCCCGGACGTCGCTCATCTATAATGATAGCAATTAATCAACATAATAGCCTCACACCCTTGGGAAAGGGCCTGCCTCCTTTCATCTCTACAGCTTCACCCGTCTTTCCGTTCTTCTTGAATCATCTTTGCCCCGGTTCAATCGGATCCAGAATATTCGTATACTGAGGGTTTGAGATGAGAATCTGAGGGATGTGATTACTATGGAATGCGCATTAACAAGGTACTACGTATGCGAGAAATGTGTCATGTGGCTCACACTGATATTACAACAATAACATTCATTTCAATGAAAACATGGATTTACGACTAGCCTCATTATTTTACATGTTTCACATCAACTCAGTGACTCACCCTCATTAGCGTTATTAACCATAGCAGCGCCAGAGACAACCAGTAATAGAAATATCAATAATTTAGTGAGGATTTTTGACATCTGACATCCAAGGGTATTAAAAGAACAGGCCATTATTATTCCATCAACATGTTGATGGCTGCAAAGGAAATCAGTACCCGATTTAGAAATACCTTTTATTACTAATAAAACCCGGAACCCCATCGTAATTGGTTCGGCGTCCTGAGTTAACCAGTTGAGTGGCATGACAGTAGATGTATACTCTGAGCAAAAACACTTCCCCCTAGGTAGGCCCTCTACCCCAGTCGTTCCGGGACCCATTTCATTGGATTTAGCGTCCAAAATTTAGTGGAAAATAATACCCCACACGCCTAGATCACCAAAAACCTCAAAAATCCATTTTTCTAAATACACATTTTGAGGGACCCCACCCAAATTTGGTCCGATCATGCTGAAAGGTTTCGAGGACCAACTAGAGCCAGGAATAGACCTCTGACCCAAATTTCCGATTTTTAGAATTTTTCTACTACCAAAGTCGGAGTGGACGCGGACGAACATTTGACTTTTTTGATCTAGACAATTTGAAACGCCTAGAAAAAATGTTTGGGCCGAATGGGAGAGATTGATTTTTTGCATGAAAACACAGGTTGATTATTCAAGGAATAGCCAACCAAAAGGGAAGTAATTACGTTAGTAATGTTGTATGTAAATATGTAGTGAATTGTGTTGTACTCTTATTTAAGTATTATTCTAAATATATTCTGATCATGTTCTTCATTCTTGTGTTTTCCTCAATCCCCTTGTAAACGAACTAATTAAAACTGCCCAGTGATGTAGAGAATACCAGGTTTCCCTTTCGAATTGAAGCGGGAAATGAAGGTGATTGGGTTTAGCGCTCTCTGTGTTGAAGAGACTATGGTCCTAGGGAATAGTTCTTAAGTGCCGTGTAGAGATGCCGCTGGCTCCACTTGTCAAAATGTGCGCATGCAGTTTAGCCAACGTTAGCTGAACCTTCCTCTTTCTCATTCATGAGGAGTGACAAAGGGCCAGGTGCATTCCACTGGAGGATGGTGGGAAACATGTAGAAGGTGGAGAGGAGTGTGCATGATTCTCAGAAACCTCTGATTCTCTTCAGATTCTACTCGTAGGGGTCCTGACCCTACAATGCCACTCTAGGGTTGTATGGAAAAAAAAATCATGTTACCACAGCGTACAGCGGACAAACACTTATTTCTCGAATCGATGAAGACTATGTTTGAGCGCAAAATTTTATAGTTATGGGTAAATGAGAGATAGGCTATGAAATATATAGGTTCATTATTCAGAGAGTTGAACAAAAATAAATAAATAAAATAAAATAAATATGGAAGAACAGTAAGGAAAGGTGAGAGGTAAGAGGACGTTACACTCATTGCTCAAGAATGCGACCAATGTTTCCTCAGCCTACTATGGTTTTTGAGGGAAGAACCACGATTTGGATTGGGGTCTATTGAAATGTAGATGTAATATACCTCTGAAGTACCCTTTATTGCACTTCTAACCCAAAGCCCTTCCAATGGTTTTCCAGTGCAAAGATTTCATAATATGCTGGTTATTTTACTGCATTGAAAACTCTTGGGATGATCGCTCTGAACGAGGTTTCATGATATAGATGACACCGGTGACCGTACATCACAGCTTCGGCTTTCCCACTCGGGACGGAGAGGGAACCGCTCCATTGTAAATCGCTGAACGAGATTTATGAGTTTTAAAGATTGAAGAGGAACTCTCGGGAGGTTTTTTGTGGAAGGGGTTTTATCAGAAGAGCACCGCAGTTGATCCAAGAGTTCCTCTTGACTATTCTCACTCACAACGGGATGATACACCTTCCACTCATCACGGGATGATTATCACTACTCAACTGCCTGGACCTCCAAAACTAAATACGGCCAAGATAACCATTTTGAAACGATTAAGTCAAGTAAAAAGACACTTTAAAATGTTATAATTCGTGTGAAATTGTGATGAGCTATCTTAGGACTGGTTCAAAGCACAGTGAACATTGCTTTAATAAGGTAGTGACCATTAGATCTAGGTAGTAGACCAAGAGCTGCCGTTAAATGCATTTTTTTTCTCACTATTTTCATTGTAAATTTGAATTCTGAGTTAAATTCCAAGAATTTTGAAGGTCCTTACACGATGTTTTTGGCTGAGCATAACCCGCCCATTGAATTTCGATATTTTATGAATGATTGAAAAGATTATTCTGTTAACACGTCCGCTTATTCATTAGACTACTTACCAACGTTGTAGAATCTCAGGGTCAGCAAGAGCCCCATTGTAGGAGCAATTAAGTTGTTGCAATCAGAAAGAGATTATATTATTTTCTATTCGATAGGCGAGAGGACAAAAAATATGGTTTCTTTTGTATGGAAGTCGTGTTTATCGAGGTAGTCGAAGTATGTTAACGCTTGAATTCGCCCGCCACCTCCAGGAGAACAGTAGTGGTTATAGCGTTCAAGTTCCCTGCCCTGTGCTGCACCCTCAAGGGAAGTACTGGCACCCCAACTTGAATTCACCCGCCACCACTAGGACATTAGTGGTTGCAGCCTTCGAGTTCCCTGACCTGTGCTGCACCCTCAAGGGAAGTACTAGAACCCCAACTTGAATTCACCCGCCACCACTAGGACATTTAATAGTGGTTGCAGCCTTCGAGTTCCCTGACCTGTGCTGCACCCTCAAGGGAAGTACTAGAACCCCAACGCACATGAGCAGGAAGGGCCTGCTGCCTGCAAGGAGTACTTCAGTAAAACTAGAAATAGAGACTTCCTTTCGTTTACTTCAGCCATACGCACATTCACCGACCGATTCAAACGTTAATTAAATTGTTTCGAACTCAATTGCGAATAAAAATTCATCATACAGACCGCTTTCGAACTCAAAACAAAGTAGTTAGGTCGCGGATGAACTGTGTAAGGCGTCATACAAAACGAAGTTCGTTATCATCCGATGAATCTAGTATATCCGAGTCGTCCATGTCCATGATCAGGGGTCAAAATGTGTTTTTCGAAAAATGGATTTTCGAGATTTCCGGCGATCTACGCGTGTGGAGTATTATTTTCATCAAATTTTGCAAGCTGAATCCAATGAAACGGGTCCCGGAACGATTGGCGCCCACTGGAAGAGATCATGAGTCAAAATGGGTACCTACTCACCTATTTCGAAAATGTGTTTTTGAGACATTCGGCGATCTGGGCGTATGAGGTATCATTTTCGACACCTTACACCCACTGTTTTCCCCATTTTCCACATGTTCGATATTTTTTGCGGTTTAGGCGTGTGGGGTAACGTTTCTACTAATTTTATAACGCTGAATCGATTGGAATGACTCTCTATGCTCCTGGTCCGATGAATGACCCCTGCGAAAGAATTTGTAGCGTTTTCAAATATAAAGTGAGAAGCCTATTTATTGTATCTGATTGAATTGTATTACGAAAATCCCCGAGGGAAATGGGAATTGTCTAACAGCATCAACGTGTTTTCGTGAAACTTGCTCTTAGTGTTGTCACTGTCCAACTTGTTAGAATTTTCTAGAATTACCGAGTATTCAAGTACCGACAATAATTTTCAAAATATTGACAAATATTCAAATACTGCATTTATTATTGAATTTGTTCGTCAGATTCAGAAATCGTCATTTGAAAGGTGAATGATCCCAGTATGCGTTCTTGAAATTTGTTAAAAAATCAGTCTAGAAAGCGAAAGGACGAAAAAAATATCGCACACACCTCCGTAATTTGACAAAGGCTTCTGAGTGGAAAAAAATAATGAACGAAATTGTGAGAACGAGCGTGTAGCTCTCGTCGTTAGTAACATGCCATCTAATCGTAGTTTGTAATTGATGACATACACCGTGATGCACAGGGGTCTAACCAAAGATGAAAGACGATTTAATTTTAAACAAACCTCGTTGTTCCCTATTTAGTGACGCGGTTCAATGGATCGTCAACCCAAGACCCGCCCTCGTTGGGATGGCTGCGGGCTGCCACCACAAGTGCGCGGGGAGCGGTTCGTAACAGGAGCTTCTCAGTTGAAGACAAAGGGGTATTAAAGGATGCTTGGAAATTCATTGAGGTCGGTAATAGTAGAGTTGAAAGGTGGAGAAGTCGTGCGTTCCGTTACCAAAGCGAGTGGCGTTTCAGGTTGGTTATTCCTCCAAATAATCAACCTATTTCTACCTTCATGTAGAAAATAAATTTCTCCGATTCGGTCCAAATTTCTTTTCCTGGCGTTTCAGATTTCCAAGCCCAAAATAAGCAAATGTCGGTTTTCGATAGTAAACAATTTTCAGGGACCCGTTAAGGGCTCCGGTTGGTCCTCAAAACTTTTAGCCCGATCAGACCAAATTGAGAGGGGGGGTGTAGCATCAAAATGTGTGTTTTGCAAAATGGATTTTCGAGATTTTTGGCGATCTAGGCGTGTGGGGTATGATTTTTGACTAAATTTTGGACGCTGAATCCAATGACACGGGTCTCGGAACGATTGGTGCTTACCGGAAGAGATTATGGGTCAAAATGGGTACCTGTTCACTTATTTCGAATGTAAATTTTCGAGATTTCTGCTACCCAGGCGTGTAGGGTATCATTTCCCACTCAATTTTGAACGCTGAATCAATTCCAATGAGTCTCCATGCTGCTAGTCCGAGGAATAATCAACTCCCGTGATTTAGTTTTATATGATTTGTTTGAAAATCTAAAATGTTAGTCAGTGACCTCTTTCCGGCCATAATGGGTTTTCAAAACTTTGGCGTGCTTGGCCTTGATTTTGGGAGGGTGCGGATAAAAAAAGTTTTTTTTTGAAACTCGATCTACGAGAATTAAGCATAATGGGTATTATTTCCTACCTAATGTTGGACACTGAATCTATTTAGGGTTTCTGGACCGATCGGTACATACCGGACAAGAGTATGAGTAAAAAAATTATTAAACCAAGGGTTTTTGAGTTTTTTCATTAATCAGCTGTACAAATCATTTCAAACCAAACCGAATTTTTGCACATGAAGTAATTTCCAGCCCCTCTTGGTCCACAGTATAATCTGAATCTGTTTTTTGGTGGTATTAGTTCACTCCTAGCTAATTAATGTTGTCATTCAATCGAGTTACTTGAACTTGATATTTTATCTCAAACACACCAAGGTCGGCTGCTGGGTTATTAAATTAATGTACGTTTCACAACTTCAGTGATGTGAATTTAAACCACTCTCACTTCACTACGAATACAAGGGAAAAAATGAACTCGCTCTGGGCTGAAGGTAATGTCGAGTTGAACTCATACAGCGACTCATATTTCAATATGAACTCCTTCAAGTAAACTAATACTCCGCGTGATATCGTCGAAGGTGATGTTGGTTCAGGAGGAAATCGATCTGCCAGAAATGTAAGAGCACCAGAAAAATTCAAGTTATTACTACTGAAAAAACTACATTACCAAGTGGGTAGGCACATACCCCAAACACATGAACCAAAAATATGTCAAGTAATTCTACAAAATCTAAACAAAACTTGATTACGAATGTACTGAGAATCTACCTGGAGTATTCATGCTCATCACTCAATACAAGTTGCGTTATAAAAGCAGTCCAATAAGAAAATTATTTGAATTTGAGCTCGTATTGACTCCTAAATTGTGATTTCAGCGAGTTTCATTTCCGATATGAATGAACGGACCTTTTCTCCTACCAGAAGCCTTCAAATTATTCAACAATGGTTTATTATTTTAGGAAGGATCTTGTTCGTGTGGGAAAGCGGATCTTTGAGGTCACTAAAACCCACCTCAGTCGAATCAGTGTCCATATTTTAGAGGAAATGATACTCCGCACGCCTCGAAAACCTCTGAATACCATAGTACATCTGTTAATGCGATCGGGATGGAATGTTTTGAGAACTAACCAAAGCCTAGTAAGAGCGAATGATTAAAAATTCATCACTGATGGTGAATATGCGCAAAATGTTCGTATTCTACCAAAAATTTCATGAAAATTTGATCCCTTAATCAATTTTTTTTTGAATTGCGCGCAACCAGTTCAGTTTTATTTTATTTTATTTTAGGTGCCACTTGTCGTGTTTGTTTTTAATGAACGTTACCTGCGTTAGCAAAATAATTAAAATTCATGTGCTACACTTCACTAGTCAAGTATACAATTTCGGGGTTGTGCAACTTTGCGTGCTTGCTGACCAGTTGCGCGCAATAAAAATAAATTGGTTGCGAGTTATATTTTTAATGTTAACATTTAATGACATTTTGGATAAATTATGGATTTACCGACTACTTAATTAAAAAAGCAGGGTCGATTGGGTCGATGATATGATGTCCTTGTTATGATAAGCCAAAGAACTTGTCGGAACGATTGAACGTCTTCATGTTCCCGATTTTCTCCGCAGGAACACGTTTCTCCCGTCCTCTCCTCTCTGAGACTCTCTCAGCGCTCAAACATCCTGACCTTCGGAGCTAATGTTATTACAAGGCAGAACGGTTGGATCAACATTACTGCTCCCTCGGGGTCGTGGGGGAGCGACGGAGAAATGGAACGTTTCCCTCGGAATACTTAATAGCACCGATGGACTTCCAATAAAATAAACGACATTCTCAAAACCTTCCAAGGAAAACATACGGTCATTTGGATGCGCATTCGGAATCACTGGGTAGCTCGTTATAAATAACGGAATCAAACCCGTAAACTGTCTAGCGCTTTCGGAATATCAAAATACCCAGCGCGGTATAAATAAGGCGATATGTAGGTACATCATTTTTGAGGTAAGGCTAACCACAAAGGGAAAAGAGTGCCACGTTATGATACAAATATTATGTCCAGTTTACGGTTTGATGGAAGAAAACAAAACGAATAGGTATAGTCTCTCATTTGCCTATTTCTACTAAAACAACAATTGATTTCATTTGGCGTTAGATGTAGGATAAACTCCGGATCTGCTGTCGTTAGATACGACTATAATTATTTGTCCAACATATTTTGTAGTTAATGTGGTTTGAATCCATTGAATCAACGTTTGAATGGGCGTAGAAAAATGAAGCAGTACGAATGAACAATGTACTTGGCTAATTACTTACCTAATTACGTATAAAATTATTTTAAGTCAGTCGTGGTGCCTGAGCGGGTCTATCACGTGCATTGATAATGCCATATCATTTGTGTAATTCGTCTAGATTTGTGGCGAGACAAAGACTCAACTCAACATGTCGTATCCTGAATAACCCCATGACCCACTTGCGTGGAATAACGGGAAAAATAATGTTCTCGCCTGCGTGTAGGTACACGTTCGTTTTGCAGATGCCTGAGATGGTTCTTCAAGGGGACGGTATTAATACGCGCGGTCTGAATAATGAGAATAGTCTGTGTCGCTTCTCTCGCGATACAATCGAATTCCTTTTAGTGATTAATTAGGGCCGAAAGCGCAAAGAAGACGACGAGGGGGAGAGAGGGGCTGAGGTCACGTCGGTAGGAGGAGGGTGGGGGCTGGTCCTTTGCCAGGTGAAGAGCGCCGATAGAGGGCGTCTTGCCAAGAAACCCGTTCCCTATTTACTACTAGGGCGATATCGGCGAGGGTTTTCGAGTGCGAGTATGCTATTTATTCCGCCGGAAGCTCTCGCATCATATCGCGCCCGCTTCCCATTGATAGGTTCGTTGAGTCGTGAACTGCTCGACGTGATATGACGCAAGGAGGTTATAGGGGCCTGCAGACGACAATTGAATCGGGGGTTTCTAACCCATAAGGACTCATCCTGCTGGTCTCAACCACCCAACACCGAGTACAATAAGGAGTTCATGCCTACTAAGAAGGTCGTTCTTATTACATGTTCTTTGAGCCTGCGTCCTGTCCCATTGAGGCGGTGCATATTGACTCGGGGATATTTCGTTTATTAAATACTTGGATATTCCTCAAATGGAAGGGGAGCACAAGTTAATCTAAATCATAAATCAGAAACTGCGTTGTGAGGATACATCTTCATACCTATCATAAGCGTAAGTGCAAGTAGGAAAAGTTGAAGGAGAACAGAACATAGTGATCCTCATTCAAACACTCCCGCTTGTAAATTTTACTCGGAGATCACGAAATGAGAAGTCGAAACGAAGAGTCAGAAGCACTGAAAAGAGCTTTTGTAGTCATTCCGTGATTTCCTACAGACTGTTAGCACTACAGAGGATGAAGGGAGTGGGAGCCTGAGTTGTGTTAGGCAGAGAAGAGGCAAGGAAGCAATAATGGCGAAGAAGGAGTATTCCAACTATGGATGAAGGAGAGGGGAGCTCTGGGTTTGAAGACCGGTTCAATTGAACGACGGGGAGGGGGGTAAGCGTTGTATGTCAGTCACTATGATCGATATCATTAAGTGACTGCCGAACAAGATAGGTCTAACAAGCGGGAGGCTGGAGCGGACCACTTGCCCCCATCCCTTACCAATTCTCCAAGCAGTACCCACTCAATCCTCTGCCGTTCCTTCCTACTGAACGGGAACCCGTCTTTTACTAATTGGTTATCACTACCTTCACATTCCCCCCTTGTCACAATCCTTCAACAGCTCAAATCCTTCTTCATCTCGATGAATCAGAATGCAAGTGCTCATGCGAACTGCTGACCTCGAGGAAGCGCAGTTAATCAGCAACGTATGCTCTTTTTATTTGCATTTTTATAGTTAACATACCTACTTTAAAGATAATTTACTTAGCTATTTATTGAGATTCATAACAGACTCATACCAACGCCGCCAAAGTGGAAACGTTAAATGGGAAGCTTGAAGGACGGGCAGCAGATGGTTAGTTAGGGATTAGGTATTGACCAGAGCATATATCAATACCTCAACGCACAACGAGCGTATATCAATTAATCCGATCCTAGAATATTGGTATTATGGTCGAGCTCAGTGCACACCAGTAATTTGTCACATTCGTCTAGAAACCCCTCTTGAATCAAAAGCCCGGAATTTTCTGAGAATCGAACCCCACATGGCGATTTTCTGGATATTCAACGAGTTAAATGGTATCGACGTTCACTGCTCTCATGATCTACCCTATACAACATATTAGCGATAGTGAATAAACGAACGCGTACAGGTGAAAAAAACACCCATCCGTCAAAGCCACTTACGTTAGTCGACAAGAAATGCAAAATCTACGACTATCATGGAATCCCCACAAGAGATGAGCTACACTAGTGTGAATTCAGGGTGAGGTTCTGAGTAAGGGATTTCCGAGAGAAAGAAAAAGAGAAGAAACCCTTCATCCAACTTGCGCTGGGTTTAATGTAGCACTGGAAACGGAATATTGTCATCAGACTGAGAAGCACTTCACCTGACAATGCCTGACGTCCTTTATTCTTCAAACTTTGACGTCTCAGTCGCTCGGCAAGGATTGAGTGACTCTCAAATAAGATATGCCACGAGCGAATGGACGTGTAATGGAAAGGCGCAGAATAATGAATATCGGGGAGCGTGGAAAAATACTAGGACACGAGAACTGTCATGCACATACGTGAAGCTCGAGACTCAAAGGGGGGAGTATTTTTTGAGGGGAGAAACTCAACTATGTCTACAGAACGTAAAACGGCAAGCTCAAAAGGCAAATCAGAAGAAAATACAATGTTTGAGTGATGTGGAAAATGTCCAAACATTCAGAATCCTTTCACCTACTTGAAAAACTAAATGAAAATACTTTTATGAAAGAAGTATCTTGTGAAATGAAGATGGAAAAACTCAAACTTCGGTTAGCGTTATAACACTGATCTTGATGTTTCTCACGTAGAATAGCTAGAACAGAAAAAAAAAAAAAATCATTCTCGATCTTCCTATCACAATATGGCAGTTTTACTCCGAAAACGCAAAATACATTCACAAGGGTTGGTTATTCCTCGGACCAGGAGCATGGAGAAAATGGGGGGGGGGGGGGAGTGAGTGTGGAGTGTCTCGGAGTCATTCCAAACGAAATTATTAGGGGAAATATTACCCCAACACGCCTAGATCGCCAAAAATCTCGAAAATTCATTTGTCGATATGCACATTTTGGTTTTTAGATCTAACTCTAGACATCATGAGATGTCCAGAAACATTTTTGGAGCCAATCCGAGATGGTCGACTTCCCATGCCCCTGGGCATGATTACCTTACAACCAAAAGACAGGTATCACAAGAAAATTTCGCCGTCATCATTTTCTGATGCTGTTCCATGTTGTTTTATCTCCCCCTTCACTAGCCTGATCATGTATTTCTTTTCTGAGAAAACCAACGGTGAATAGAGCCAGAAACTAATATGAGATTTGCTTTGAAATACGACATCGGACCGTGACAGACATCACCAATAAGGTACGTTGTTCTGGTGGCTGTAGAAGGACTACTGAAAACGAAGGTAGTTTAGCCTTGGTGTATAGGGAATCACTACAAAAAAACATAAATTATACGAGATACGAGGATATTTCTTGGATCTGACAGGAGTCATAACAAACAACTTATGATCATTTCTGTCAAAAGTGTGGACGGAACGAATATCGCACATACAAGCTGGCAGGAGTGGCACTGCTATTCAGTTTGGGTTTTGCCGGTAGTGGTTCTGTGAAGTCTACGGACCGTCCGTGTAAGCCGCGGATTACTGAACTGAGCATGTACGTAATGTCATCCGCCATGTTTGTGCCTGAAAACATGAATCGGTCTAGACCTTTTGGACATCCACATCAGCTCCAGCCACAACTTTATCGCGAATCAAGGACTTAACCCGAGGTAAGATTTCCTCCCCCACTTCTTTGTACCTTCATCAGGTCTCTCGCCCAGGGTGCTACGTGCTCATGGGCAGAGAGATGATTTCGCAGGAAGAGGAGGACACTGGCTGTCACGGCAGGCGCTCAGGTTGGCGAGGTTAATGGGAAGTCGCCCTCCGCATCACCAATCTTGGCTCTTGCTCTCCTTTACCCCCACTCCCATCCCCTTCATCCTCACCCTCTCCTTCGTCCTTCTATAGAGCCCACACATGAAGTAGAGATGGACAGTGTCGAAACCACGTCGTTATCGGTCTTCCTCCCCCTCGTCACAATTACTGCGGTTACGTCCAAAATGAAGGAAAAAGTTCCCTCTCCGTTAGGTCCCTCAAAGCTCACAAAAAACGCATTTTAGCGGTCCTGATGAGTGAAGAGACAGAAAGGGTCATATGTGAACAAAAAGTCGGGAGAGAAAAGATTCATCTTCCTGAACGGGGATATTTTTTCGCCAGCACCTTGTCCAACGGTTTTTCATGAGGTGATGGTGCTTACTACTACAGCCTTCATATCTTTTCTTTTCCACTTAGCAATCCAACTCTCCTGTAATCATTGAGTACTTTGTGACTATTGCCGTAATATTCATTTACTCATCTTTTATCATTATTATTCATTTAAAAGGGAAAGTTCAAGAATGAATAAATTAACGAACTCATGAAAAATCAAAATTAAATTGAGAATCATATTTCATCATGAATAATATTACCCAACGGCTTGGGTTGGCTTGCCTAAATTGGTGGGCAAGAGTTGCTAGTCAAGGCTAAATTCCAGAAAATACAGAAATAAATACACACTTGGAACTCAATTTGAGTACTCAAAGAGAATGAAAGAAATTAAATGAATATAATTTTTCAATGAACAGTACTTGGGTGTCACTCCGTGTACATGCCTTAAAAAAAAAAAAAAAAAAAAAAAAATTCTCTCCAGACCAACGATAACATTTCTTGAATAGGCTTACGATAACATTCTTGAATAGGCTTCTTTGTGCGTAGAAATGCACAGATACGTAGAGAATCCCTCATTAAACTCAGGAATCCCACCGATTTCCGCCATGAGAAAAATTCCCAAAAATACGCTAAAAATCATTCTATATATAAGTTTATATGGGTAGATAGCGGTTAAAGGAGAACAAAATTGACTAACAACTACCCGAATCAACAATATCCGTACTCCCTCTCCATTTGCAGCAGAATATCACCTTTAAACGCTACCACCGTTTGCGTGAATAAATCCACACGCTTAGATCCCAAAATAATCTCGGAAAACAATATCCGCAAATACTCCCTTTGTTCGGGGGAACTGATCCAATAAGTTTGGATGTGTCAAAGAGTCACGGAATGAAATTTTAGATTCTGACACTGACAATGTCCAGATTGGTTTCGCTATATTACACTATTCTGCCTTTTGAGGCATAATACGACTATTCTATGATAAAAATTCATTCGGTTATATATTCTAAAGGTCTTCCATGCTATTTATTTCGATCGAAGAAGGTATGTTAAGTGTTGGTAGTGAATTCAATCAACTTAATTTCCATTAGAATGAATGGGATCTGTTTTCTTCCCCAAAAGAACATATTTTTGCCAATGTTTGATTTAGAATCACTAACTCTTTGTTATGTGTGTGGTTAGAATCAAGGTGAATCTACACTCTTTCCGTCTGCTTTCGGCTATAACCAGATGATAGGTTTAGAGAGCTTGGATTGGTACAACTGGCGGAAGGGAGTGGGTGAATTGCGTTTAGCCCAAGATTCAATGAATAGCCTCATCCACCGGATGAATTCGGTGATGAGAAAGTTGTTACCGTTTTTTTGTAATATATACTAATCATAGCGCTTGTTCAGGAAATATACATGGAGCGTGACTCTGAAGGAGCCATTCAGTAAATTCACCTACACACCCCCACTGCCCACCTGCGCGAGAATTATACGACTCAGGCACATCTGTTCTTGAATTTGGCCTGTCAATGCACACAACGTTCTCATTAATTCAGTCGTTCGAAATGACGCGAGCGAATTGCTAGGTGCCAACTAAAATAGTTGTGAAAAGTACCAGACAACTTCTCACTGCACATCTGGCCTGTGAACAGTGTCCCCAGAGCTTTCAATATGCGAGACCGTCGTTATTCTGAGGGTAAAAGAAAACAATGGGAAATACATTCTATCCTTTGGTCATAACTTTCCTTTCATATGGCGTAGAGATACCGTTCCCATTTCCGCTTTCGGGGTCAGATTTTTAGAACCCCAACCGAAAAGATTCCATTACCATCCATTTTGGATCCCTGGGACTGACCCGGATTATAATAAATGTGTAGGTATAAAACAGAACTGCCGAATAAAAAAAGGTGTTTGCACGATCCAAGGTTTTCTTTTTTCTAAAATTAGTATCGGCAGTTGTATTATGGCTGTGAATGTTCTTTCTTGATGAGTTCATTCGTCGTATAATGACAATTGCCAAAACAATCTATTTCGGCTCTAAATCAAACAACAAGAACTGTAAACATTTAGAACATGCCAATACCCACTGGAAATACCTTGATAATTCAGTCTAAGAATTTCTTGGACTAGAGGCTTGTGACACCCATCATTTTGAGATAATAGAATGTCTTATCTGATTCACACTCAGCTAAGAGTATTCAAAATAGTATTACCATTATTGCAGGTAACATTTTTGTTTCATGGAAAAGAGTGTATTGAAATAACGCAAAACTGATTAAACTACTCATAACTCAATCCTATGGAACCTGGGCATGATGATGGTATAGAATCCAAGGTTTTTTTTTCTTGTTGAATAAGTTTTACTTCGAAAGATGAAGAGCAAACTTGTTCTTAACGTCATGAAGATGGCCGGACGGCTAACTCCTCGAGTTGATCTGCCAGACAGCAGCCCTCTTCAGACATCTACAACACTATGTTGCCGCAGCACGAACCTTACATTCATTGTACAACGTAAAGGGTCGCTTAACTTATTTCACAAACAGTTTATATAGCCAAGAGGTAAACTTTAAGGATATGGTTGTTGTCCTCAAGCCTCAACATAATGTTATAAAATGGGTTTTATAAAAAATAATACCATACACGTTTTGGTAAGTTTCCAATCCACTACAAAATGACTTCAAACTCGCCTTCAAGGACTTCTCTCCACAGTTTCCTGGCAACTGACCAAACTGAGTTGGCACCTGTGGAAGACCTGCTGAGGCAAATTCACGCGGAGAAATAGCGTACTACATTTTTTTTTCTGTGAGTCATGATGAAGCATATTTACGTTATTGGGTTTTTATGCGAGTTTCTTTTTGTTCATGTAGGAGGAAAATATTTCAACTCAACTATATAGGGTCTAGCTTATTGAGGAGGCGAAGTGGCGTTGACTGCCCTCTAGGGCACTACGTTTATGCGCGCATGCGCACTTCATTCAATGGCGGAAGAGGCTCAATGCTGATATTGGTGTTTAAGGAGAGGACACAACATTTTTGATTTCCAGAGGATACTAAAATAGGTAGCAGCTCTCAAATGAAAAGAGTTCCATGTTAAAGGAAGTAGAATGATATTTAGCGGTTAGAGGCTAAATTATCACGTTTCTCTAAGGAACCTAAACTAATTGAAATTGTTGATATACCTAATTGGAATAGTCAATTACTTCAATGACCTATGGGGACCAATGGAAAACACGATTAGAATATCTCCCGCATCAATTATTGGTTTCAATCTCGATTTAGCGGATTTCTAGACGAGGAAGAGGGAATCCAAAACAGACAGAACCGAATGAGCGAGTGACTGATGCCAATTAACGTGAGAGCGTTTGGAACATTGTCAAAAAGTGTAGATTGGTTCCAAACGCACAATTGTACACTGAGGAGGGGAATATTAATAGCGCTCACTTTTCTATTTCTCTGTGGCCTGACCCATACATCTCGTTGACACCACATCTCATGCGTTCCAACCAAAATTTTTTTTTTCCGTGTGGGCCTGATTCACCTTTGCCGCCTACGCATAGGTAGTAAAGTTGCGAACGAAAAAGCCGAGAAAGCAGAGCCAAAATCCGTAACGGATTTTGTCAGCTACTAAAACCGCTCACTGAGAATAATATGTATGTTTCAATGCCATCAGAAGCCAATTTACTAATAATGCGGGAGCAATACGATTAGTCTTTTCAGCAGTGGGGAAAACAATGAGGACAAAGAGAGGATCATTATGGTCCCCTAAATTAACCTGATGAAACCATTTTGGATTTCAATTTATTTATTCCGTCTAGGTAGAAGGTGTTCTCATAAAATTGATTGTATTACATTTTTAATGTTTTCAATTTCCATAGCTGATAGATCTGAGTCTATAGGACCTATCTAGGGGCAGAAGCACAGGTTATTAATTAACAACAATATCTGTTTTTTGAAAAATGGACTTTTGAGGTTATAGGCTAGGTACCTAGGGGAATGAGCGCACGGAGGCCCCGGATTTTCCCTTAAATTTTGCACGCTGAATCCATCGGAATGTGTACCGGATCAATTGGTGCCCACTGGGAGTGGGGGAGGGGGGTTCTAAATGGGAACTTACATACCTATTACGAAAGTGAATGGGTACCGAGGGGTATCATTTTCCACTAAATTTTGGACGCTGAATTAATTGGAGTGAGTCCAGGACACTCCACTCTCACTGTTTTCCCCCATTATTCCCATGCTCTTGGTCGAAGAAATAACCAACGCGTCTGAAAAAATTTGCTGCTTTTTTGAGCTCAAGTCGTGCAGGATGTCATTTACTACTGAATGTTGAGCGCTGAATGAAATGGGTCGCGGATCGATGCCGGAGAGGGGTAGTTACGCTATTTTGAGAATTACGTAGGTGATTTAAAATAATGGTTTGACCATACCTCCATTTTCCTCCCCATCTAATTAGATCCACTCTGAAATCCTCGACGATACGCTTGCCAATGAACGGTCTACAATAAAAACCATTCTAGATTGCGTTGCAGCGTTTTTTGAAACATTAACGGATCACATTAGTTTTTTTTTATTATATTCCAATGTGAATGACCAGAAACAAATGTTTTGTCATGTTTTCACAGGGTATTACTTTATAATTTATTCTTATTATAATGAACTGGAATTTCTGGAATACGGAGGACCTATAGTCGTATTGCAAGAATACCGCGATCGGCCTGATCTTTTATGGTAGTGAATACTCAGTAATATTAACGCCTCGTAACCTATGACCAGTACATAATAATACCTATTAAGTACGTTTATTCTAGGCCACCGGTAACGGTGTGCAGATTACTGTACCATGTACACATTGAGTACATGATGACTGCACTTAATTGTTAGCAACAGTGGTATGCTTCCCACTCTCTTCAACCCAATATATCAGAGATAACTCGGTACAAATGACATCGATTAGTATCGAAACTGACCCAAGTATGATTGAACTAGGCATGATGAGAATATCATAAACCAACGATTTGGGCGTTGATTAAGTTCCACAATCCTGGTCAACATAATTGATCTTGTTGAGAGAAAAGCGTTGCCGGGACACGGAAGGGCAATGTAGTCACAGGCTCCATTGCATTCCCAAGCGTAAATTATTGCCGCAGCTCAGTCGATTTATCTCGTCAGTGACGGGGCAAAGCGATGCGTTTGGGCGATGAGGGTTGGGTGGGGGGTTGCTCAAGTTGTTAGGAATAACGCTTTCCCCCCGGTGTCAGCCCCGGCCCGGATCCAACAAGTTCATTCTCGCGGGTCGACGATCGACTTTGTCTGATAAGTGACAATTTATCGCTACAATAGTGAACGACGAGCGGGGAAAAAATAACGGGCCACGAATAATCCATGATGGGAATAATTAGGTATTTCCTGATGTAATTTTTTGGCAGGTAGATAGATTGAGGAAGTCGTCTACAATGCATGCGTTTGGAAGGATAGTGAGTCGTGGACGAGGGAAGTGATATGCAGGCAACAGCAACACGAATAACAACAGCTCCACAGACAGATGGTGATATAGAAACCCAAGAACTATGGATTGGCATTAATGTGAAAATGATTCATCAAGTATCGGCGTGAAATCCATAATTATGTCTTCTTCTGAAAGGATGCTTGATCATCAAAAATTCAAATATAAACGCTACAAATTCATTCACACGGGTTGGTTATTTCTGGGACGAGGCGCATGGAGACTCCTATTTTCAACAAGGCGGATATGAGGGAACAGTGGGTATGGTGGGTCCTGAACACATTCCAATCGATTCAGCGTCCTAAATTTAGTGGAAAATGATACCCCACACGCCTAGGTACCAAAAATCTTGAAAACAGATATACATAACGGGTAGATAGATAGCCAATTTGACCCATAACTTCTTCCGGTGGGTGCCAATCGTTCTGGGACCCATTTTTATTGGATTCAGCGTCCAAATTTTAGTGGAAAATGATGCCCCACACGCCTAGATCAACAAAAATCTCAAAAATCCATTTTTTGAAGTACACATCATGACCTTTACCCCACCCAAATGGTCTGAAAAGTTGCGAGGACCAACTTGAGCCGGGAACAGACCCCTCAAATTTCTCAAATGACTCAAATTTCAGGTTTTTAGAAACATTTTTACAACCAAAAACCTCGCGGACGGCGTACGGCGGATGGCGGGCGGACATTTGACTTTTTTGATTATGACACCTTGAAACGCCCAGAAAAAAATTTTGGGCCGATTCGGAGAGGTTGACTTTTTGCATGAAAAGATAGGTTGATCATTCAAGGAATAACCAACCAAAAACGAGTGGCCCACAGAGATAAAGTTAGTGTATCAGTGCCTAGCTTTCAGCAGAGATGGGGTTCCTCATAATTATGAATCGTGATTATCATGTTTTCATCATATGCGTAACTATATCATAGTGTTTTTCATCAATTGGGGTTTTTGCCATGATTTTGTAAAGAACATTTCTCAGAAAATCATGAGGACGATTTGAAATGACGATCATGGAATGATTTTTTCATTCGATTATGTAGAATCTACGTTGTTTCATGATCTGCTCGTAAGTTACGATGAAAATGTATAAATGGATGTGAGGGTGACTTTCATTAAGTTTCTACTATGTTTCGTGATAACATGATAATCGAGATGATCGAAAATATTCACATTCTTCGCGTAAAAATATGGAAATGGGAACATTTCCTGTGATTCATTGACAATTATACGACCATGGTCGATCATGTGGCGCAAATTTAAGATATTCCATGCCATTGAGGCTTCAGTTCCCCGGATCACGTACCAGAGAAAATGATCAATTCACTGTGGTCAACATTAATTTAGAGCGAAACCTCAATTCATGTCCCTGAAAACCGAAATCAACGAAGTTATCAATTCCTTCGAGAGTTCTAAGCACTGTGTTGGCTCATGTCGAGAACAGACTTCAAGCAAAGTTCCCTTGAATTATCGCGACCTGAAGTATGATTTATTTGTGAGTGAGGGTGAGGGAATGAATTCCCACGATCGGTGGGGGATGGTGCCCGCTTGAAAGTTACGATGATGGAACGTTGAGTCCAGTTAGCGATGAAGGGGCAACTAAAAGTTTTACCACGTCCCTGTCAATTGATGCTCTCTTTTTACAATCCGAGCTCCAGTTTGGTAGTAAAGGTTCCGGTGCTCAGTGCGAAACGAGAGAGGAAATCGTCGTACGATAACCCCGGTAATAGAGGTCGACTTTAAGAATACCGCAGGTGTAAGCGGAATTCGCGTTCGCTTCGAGGTGAATGATGGAAGGGGGTAACTCGCTATGTGGAGAGTTCAGCTTGCCTCAGGATTAGGTTCCCATTAGACCAACGGCCGGAATTTTCTTTTCATGCCGACGTGTTCAGACATGGGCCTTTAAACCTGAACGGTCTTAAGTAGGGAAAGTTGACGGCTCCAGAAACTACGGTTTTCTTTAACGGCCGAACATTTCATCCAGGCCTGTACAAAGAATGTTCACGACACATTATCCGTCAGTGGGGTACTCCCTTGAAAATGTATCCATGAATGAGGTACGATTGATGGAGTATCTGAGGTTTATCATTTTCTCATTGAAATAACAACCTGTGTATCTGAATCGAAAAACATTTGCCTTTTACATATCAAACTGCGCAGATTCCAAATACAGGCTGTTTGTCCGTTGTCCACCCCCCGGGAAAATTGGAGCATTAACTAGAAATTTGAAATTTTGAACTCCAATCGGGTTATAGTTTTGCCCAACACATTTTTGGTCCAATCGGAAATTAAAAGTACTACATAATATAGTGGATATACCGCTGGTGACTGAAAAACTCGAACGAACAATGTGAAAAGTCTCATCGTCATCTCCGAAGTGTTTATATATTTCGGTCAACATTTAGTCAGGAGGAGAACACATTTTTTAATTTTAATTTTAATTATTTAATTTAAGTTTTCGTGTCAATAGTCACCCTGGTTGACATACCAAACACCACAGACTGATATGACGATGAAATGGGCTGCAGTATAAACCAACGTTTGTTTGACTGACAATTATCTGCTTGTATCAATTCTGCCTTGTTATTACAGATGAGAATAGTCAAAGTTCGTGCCGATCCCTCAGTTTCCTGCCCAATTGTGAAATCACGTTCTCTTGAGAATGTTATTCTATTTCACAAACGGACTACACAATCGTGTGGTCAGTCACGGGTATATTGCGATAAAGTAAACCACAACACCGGCAGTTCATGTCTAACCCACGCTAGTAGTACACTGTATGGAGTATACTCTCCACCGCCCTCTACTATTTATTTAGTTCGAAACTGCAGTTCGAAATTTGCCTTGACCGAGAGATAGTCGCTCTCAATAAATGCTGAGACAGCTTTTTTATTTTATTTTTTTTTCAAAGTACTAAGGTAAATATAATTCATTCCTTGACGCTGACTCGAATTTTGAAGATCAGTCCAGAAAACCCTCGATGGTTGGAATTCATGACACCTCACACGCTTAGGTCTTGGAAATTTCGAAAAGCCATTCTCAGAATTCCCGTTACACCCATAACCATCGTTTGGGAGCTGAACGAAGATCTTGGAAAAACAGTGTTTGGAAAAATTCCTGATGCTTAAAAGTCGCGTGGTCGGATAGGCTGTCGAACGTACAGGCTTGGCAAAATACGTGAACGTCAGATAAAAGTTTTTTTTTTTTTTTTTTAAATAAAAATAATCGAATTTCCACAGATTTAGAATGAGTTCTTCTGTCATACCGGTTTTGTGGAACTGACATCATCGTTATTAACGACATAATACTGAAGTTCACTCAAGGTTGAGTAGGTACGTGGATTCTCATCCTCCTATGAATTCAACTTCTTCAACATTTTGACTATACCTGACTTTGACTGATGAGGGAGTCAATAGAGACCAACAGAAGTCAACATTTACAGGAGCTTAATCATTTTCTACGGCAATTCCTCAATACTCAGAATGGAGCCAACCGCGTTTTACGGTCATAATTTTTCAATTCATAAGAGTGACATTACCTGATTTGCAAACTTGAAATAACTTTGAGACTAGATTGCCCGAAATTTGATTTTTGTGGTTGACTCCCTTCTGGTAACTGCCGTCCAATTTAGGCCTCCGCTCTATGAAAACCCCGCTGTTCCCGATTCTTGTACAACCGTTTGTATTTTGAAAGCGAGTCGACCCAAAACACTTCTCCACCACAAGAACACCCCTAAAACTCAACAACACACTCAAGTGGGCCGTCTCTATCGTCAAGGCCGTAAATAGTGAAAGCGGATAGCGTGAGAGGAGCGAGATTAGTGGTGTCGTTATATCGAAGAATTCTTTAACGCTCTCCTCTTCGAAGAAGGTGAGGGTATTTGAAGTGGCCAAGATATCGCTGCGGAGACCATAACCATCAAGGAGTTAGTGGTGAAGATCACTACCCGCTCACTGGAGGGGCCGCAAGTCGATAAGTCTCAAAGTTTGATAATGAACTCATCTCATCCACCGCAGACACGTTTCACCGAACGAGAAACTTGGGGATGAAAAGGGAAGAACTGTTTCCATCTCGGCGAGCCATAAAGCCACCATGAATAAAAGTCCCGAGGAATCAAGCTAAGTACGGAGTTGATTCAGCAATCTTTTCCACTTCTATGATTAAAAGTTCAATCTTTTAGTATGGCTTAGAGGAGCGAATTTACACGGAAGCGCTTTGATAAAGTAAAAGTTGGACACTCTATAAATTAGAGGCAAGCTTCAGTGAATAATTACGCTTCAACGCCTGATTTTAGTTGGCAGTAACAGTTGATACATGAAAGATAACTTGGTTCGATTCTTGATAAGGTCTTCAACTTGAGAAAACCAGGGAGTGCGCTCGTGTACACTCGAGTGCAACTCATAATCCATGTCTTTCTAAGGGTGAGATCGAAATATACATTAAAACCGAACAAAATAATATGCATTACCTGGCTCAGTGTGTAGTTACGAACATCATGGACCAAATATTAGGAGAGCTCTCATTGAAATCGTTATACTGTACCCATGCTTCCTGATCCTTCATATGTAATGAAAGGGCACTACAGTGCCTCTAACATACAAAAGATATTAGGGTCAGATGGTTCAAATACCGTTTTTGGTTGTTGCAAACTTTCTGACAATCTGAATTTTGGGTTCCGGCTCTAGATAAATTTTCAGCCCGATTGAACAATTTGAGTTTTTTGAAAAATGGATTTTCTATATTTTCAGTGATCTAGGTGAGTGGGGAATCATTTTACGTTAAATTTTGACGCTAAATCCATTGTGATAGGTCCCAGACCGATTAGTGCCCGTTGAGGGTGGGTATGGGTCTCATAGGTACCTGCCTCATTCCGAAAGTGTGTGGGTACCTAGGCGTGTGGGGTATAATTTTACACTAAATGTTGGACGCAGAATCGATTGGAATGAGTTCAGGACACTTCAGATTCACTGTTCCCCCCCCCCCATTTTCCCCATGCTCCTTGTACAAGGAATAACCAACCCCTGTGAAACAATTTGCGGTGTTTTATTTATTTTTTTTTTTTAAACAGACTGAACGAGCTAAATCAAAATGTTCAGCTCGAATGAATTTAAAATGAATTCCCCAACGTCGGGATCTGTAAGCAGAATCATTACCCCATTATCGCATCTTCATCAGACGCGTGTAGATGAACACGTGCAGGGGAGGAGGGTGAGGGTGTCATTTGGGTCAACGCCAGAGAGGTGTGTTCGGGTTTGGGGTTGATTTGCGAGGAAGCTAAAGAACTACTTCGAACGTGACGTTGGTGAACAACGTATATTGAGCGCAGTCCGAGGGCCGTTATACAGGGGGACGAAGGTGCATATCCGCAAAAAGTCATCGCCAACCTCATCTAGACAAGTTCAATCCTGAGCTCCAATCTCGAGCCGGAGCAACTAGGGGTTCGATCCAAGGAGCAAAAACACAATAATTAAAACTTGTTTTTATTGTACTGTTGATCATACCCCATGACGCGTAGGAGTGTACGGTTAAATTTGGCTCCGAATGATGGCTTTAAATTAATATAGCGTGCACAGGTATCTTGAAATTGTGAGCTAGGCCTCAACTTACAAGGTTTTGCAGAGGTTCAAAGGAGGAAACCAATGTTTCAAAGCACAATATTACAGCCGTACAGCAGACAATCCGGTTGAGACCTAAATACAAATAAGTATACAGGGTGTCACTCGAGTCGTCCCATCATTTCAATGTTCATGAAATTTTGGGTAAAATCAGAATATGCAATAAAAAATTGGCGTTTTCCTTGTGTTTCTTGCGCAGTTGCTCGGGGTACGCAAATATATTAAAGATCCTTGCCAAAAAATATGAGAATTCAAAGAAAACAATTTTTGTTTACTCCCATTTAGACGATTAAGGGGGGGGGGGGAGACTGGACTGAATCTCTACTTTTTCCCAGGCCTTGAAAACAAAAACCCGTTAGCTGTTAGCTGGAGCAGATTATTTTCGTATTAGATCACCATACAACAAAAAACCTTGTTATTTCTCCACTATACGCACTCTTGGTTCATAAACCTTCTCAATGATTCACAGAGTTGTGACACCCTTAAATTCAACCAATTGTCGAAATGGTTCGACGTGAAAATGGATCAATTCTCAAACCAAAACGGTCTTGGATGTATTCCCGACATTTCTGTTCAACCAACAACAATAATATTCCGTTAGTCCGTGAACAAAATGTTCCTGTTGCGTTGGGAGTGGAGGTGGGTCCGTCGAAGTTGAGGTGATAGCCACCACCAAGGGTCTACCGTGAATAAGAGTCTTTGTCCACTGGCATATCACATAATTAGATGACGAGATCCTGAGTGCTGAATACCGGCCTCACCTCCGATGGGAGCAATCACCGCGCCCCCTCCGCGATAAGGGAGCACATCATAGCCTTGGGAGCATGCGCAGTGCGGAAGATGGACGAGGAGCTTCGTTCCTACCGTTTCTCGAGGTTAAGAGTTGGTCAAGCGTGAAGGATTTAATTGAAACTCTCCATCAGCTTTGATCAGTCAACTAATGTGAAATCCGTGGAATGATCCCGCCGTTCCCTTTTCAGCGGAAGCGACTCGCACCATCTAGAACTGAAATCCTTTCACACTAATAAACTTGAGTATTTTCATCAAACTCTTATGCAATAAGCCGGCCTCGCGGTTCAAGCAGCAACAAAAGAAAAGGTCATTACCACGACGCTCGTCAACTTTGATGTGATCCCAATTCACTAGAGGTCAACTCGTCTCTCCTAACTCCAATCGATTCCGTAAACCCATCTATTCTCAAATTAATTTCTCTTCCATTCTCTTCCACTACCTGAGCCCAAAGTCATAGATTTACATTCAATGAGACTCTTTGAGTGGATTTCAAGGTTTAATTGAAACTCAGAAATTCGTTCAGACGCTATTGAGCGGCATCAAAGGAACAATAGAACGGACACGAAGGGAGTGAACTTGGTTCATCTGATTGAGATGAAGGTGGATCAGCACGATTGTTGTATTTCGACTTTGGGTGATATTTCATTCGTTTGAGCCTTTAAATGAAACCCATTGTTTTTAATGAGGCGATGGTTTCCGTACGTGTATTTCTACTTGCGGATTTCATTAAAATCTCACGGTCCTATTGGACAGAACCCGGTATAACTAACAGCCAATCCCCTTTTACTGAGTAGTCGACAAAACTTCACGTTTTCATCGGGGGATATAGGAACCCCATGTCCAAGTGCGCAACAAAAACCAATAAAGATTGCATTAATCCGAACGTGGGTGCAGTTTGTTTCAATTCTTCACTAACCCGAAGTGGACATTATTGCATGATAGCTCAGTTAGAAGAGAGAAACTTTTTGTTGAACGTTCCATACCAACACCAATGGTTTAATTAGGTAACTAATCCTTTCATATTAAAACATAATAAAATAAATAAAAAATTTCCACGTGTAGAAAATAATATTATGGAACATTATTGAAAATAATTACACAAAAGATTGGATATCAAACTCCAATTAAAAGTAACTAATGTTTAATAAACATTACAATTGTTTGTAGGTACATCATTTGCGGTATGAATTTCTTGGAATTCCTCAGTCAGCCTCTCACGTACATTGGGATGTTGCATTGGGCTTTTCCTTCCCATAGGGGTTGATTTCACGGAATTCATCGAAATGTAACTCTCGAAAGTGACCTAATAATATACAGCTGGCAAACTTTTAACTTAGATGTTTCATGTTGTTTCGGTTGGTTATTCTTTGAATAATTCTTTGAATTGAATTGAAAATTCTTTGAATAACCAACCCATTTTGACCCATACCCGCTTCCCGTGGCACCAATACGTCCGGAACCCATCTCAATGGATTCAGCGTCCAAAATGATACCCAACAGGCCTAGATCGCCGAATGTCTCGAAAATTAACTTTCAAAAAACACATTCTGACACCTACCACTCCCAAATTTGGGCGAGATTTTCGGCGACATGAGCGTGTCGGGTCTCATTTTTTACCAAATCGTAGATGCTAAACCGTTTGGAATGAGTCTGGGATACTCCACACTCACAGTTTCCCCCCATTTTCCCCATGCTCCTGGTCCAAGGAATAACCAACCCCTGAGTAAGAATTTTCATTAACATTTGGATTGGTCTTGGAAAATGTTTGATTTCATTTTAGTTTAGATGGATAGTTTGTCTCTAAATCCTAATGATATGATGGGTGCAATACATACCTGACTACTGAAGGTCCGTAATATTATTTATTATTCGTGACACCCATTCGTTGAATAATCCGAGAGTTTTGTTGATATTATTGACCATTACGACATTTATATTTAATGTCCACAACACTTATATTTGGCGAATCGTATAGTTCGGTTCACTTATGATTCTTGATATTTTTTTGGAAGTTGACTTTTCTAAACCGTGTTGACTAGGACTGATGGCGTCGCCGAAGATATTGAGCAACCTAATAGGAGCTGTTAGGCAAAACTCTTGAACGACTTGAAACTTGAAACACCATTAGCCAAGTTATATCTCCAGGACATCATTTCACTGCCGAGCCAAAAATCAATCATTCATTTCGTCGCAGCGTGAAGAAATACCCGTTCCTGTGGGGTTTCCTCAAAGTTTTTCGCCAATGATTAATGACTTTTCTTAGTACGAAGGCCTCTTCAATACAAGTCAGTACCTACATGTTTATCTCGATCAATTCATCTTTATAAGATTCAGTAATGGGATGTATCAAGCACGCAGGATGTTGCCCGTTGTCAACCTGTAGCGCTAGGTAATCTTCGCTCACCAAGAGGGTTCATAGAAGTATTAAGTTGGGTGTTCTTTATTCAAAAAGCGAGTCACGTCTCGCGCAATGAGCATTTATTCGTAGTAGAGTGAAATAGTTCATTTCTCCTCTTCAATTGCTGCCCAACGGACGATATCATGGTAATTTACCCACCTACTGTGTGATACAATTAGCAGTCATGATGGCTTAAAGATTTCTAGCGGCCGTACACTAGTCAGTTAATCTCGAAATACGAGATACACGTACATCGTTCCGAGCCACCTCAACCTGATATATCTGGATTCGGTATGACAACGGGCACCCATCGGTAAAATAGAGATAAACGGGCTTTTCTCCGGGTAGGATTTGTCATTTGTCATCACTTGGGCGTTAGTCGGTCAAATGGACATGGCGTTCCAATTCCAAGGGTATAATAGGCTAACATCCCAGTTCAGAGGAGAGCGAAAATAGCGCTATCAGGTCGGGGGAGAAAATCGTTTTTCGTTTCTCCCTCTAAGCGCACGAGATTTTGTGATCTTTCAACGACTTAAATCCATACACCTGTGAAATTATCGATTCTTATTTCAATCCCCACACTAACATCTTATATATCTATACAGGGTGTTCACCAATAAGGTTTACAGCCTTCAAGGGGCGATTCTATGACTCTTTTTTAACATAAATGTCTTAAGGACTTTTTTTAAGGCATCATTTTCAATGTATTCGCTTTTCCGTTTATCTTTCATATTCGTGGAATTCGGTACATTCATAAGAAAACACGATTTCGGTGAACGTGTCTAATTTTTTTCCACTTAAAACGTCATATTCACCCTTAAATTATGTTACAAAAATTAGTTTGAATATGCAGTGGGAACGCTAGTATTCTGGGGATATTTTCCACGATTTAACGTGGGAATTTTTCACGTGAAAATGTTTCTTTTGCCCGACTGAATGTTAAAGAGGTTTCGCGTTTTCATTTATGATCAAACATTAGGCTGAATTGGTGAATAATAGTACTCAATTATTGGAAACGTTGAAGAGACCATCAGAAGGGAAATTTGCCGTTATTTTCAACGGTTTAATCAGATTTGAGATTATCTTATAAATTATGGAAGTAATGGCCTTTTTAACAAGTGTTATGTCGAAAACACGAATATAACATTTAATCGTAAATAACTCAAAAATGATTCCTAAAAAAAAATCCTTAAGTAATTTTTTGTTGCAAATAGGTTAACACCCTGTATACTAGTTATTATGGTGAAATAAATCAATTCCGCCACCCGTCATCTCACACCAGCACCACCACCGATCGGCATGCCGGTGGCTGAAAAACACGAACGAGCGATGTCACGAGAGGAATATATGAAAGAATATAACAAAGACACCACTAATCAAGTGCTCAGCTCATAAGGGAGTAGTCAAGCGAACAACCACACCAAAACATCAATTATTCGACGGAGGAAGTCAAGGGAGGAATTTCGGAAGCGGAAAGCGTGAAAATTGCGAAGGAAATTGGAGCACGACCGACACCGAGATGCACACGAATATTTACAAAAAATATTTACTTATCTGTTCATAATCTTACCATAAGTCCGATACTCACAAAACTTTGTCCGTCCTGCATCTTCACCTGTAACAAAGGGAGCGAATTGAGGCTAATCGAGACTAGCAGAACCAACGACGCCTGAAACGATCAAACTACAGGCGACTACGGTTTCCACTTCGTAGTGTGTCAATTAGTTAAAAAAAAAAGGTTCGTACTCATGGATGAAACATAACTCTGACGAATTAGACTTTGAAATCACCGGAACTTTACGTGTATGAACGGGAGTTGGTGCCACAGGAATCAATAGCGTAGACTTGAATATATCGTCATACAATTCAGCTTGTTCCCAATAACTGGTTCTTCGGGAGAGTAGAATGGAGCGCATTTTAGAATTACAATTTTTCGTTTGGGGTATTTTGTCATTAGCAAACTCACGGGGGAAAACGCTGCGAATTCTTTCACATGGGTTGGTTATTCCTCGGACCAGGTGCATGGAGACTAATTTCTTCAACATGGGGAAAATGGGGGAAGAAGTGGGTGTGGCGGGTCCCGGACCCATTCCAATCGATTCAGCGTCCAAAATTTAGTGGAAAATGATACCCCGCACGCCAGAGTACCAGAAATCTCAAAAACACATTCGAAATGGGTAGATTGGTACTCATTTTGACCCATAACCTCATCCAGAGGGCGCCAATCGATCTGGGACCCATTATTGGATTCAGCGTCCAACGTTTTGTGAAAAATGATACCCCACAGGCTTGGATCGCCAAAAATCTCGAGAATCCATTATTTGAAAAACACATTTTGACCCCTACCCCACCCATATTTGGTCCGATCGGGCTGAAAAGTTTCAAGACCGTTGACCCAAATTTAAGATTTTTAGAAGAATTTCCAGTACCAAAGTCAGCGTGGACGGCTGATGGCGTACGACGGACGGACATTTGACTTTTTTTTCTTTTTTTTTGATCTAGACTCTTCGAAAAGTCCAGAAATAATTTTTTGGACCGACTTGGAGATTGACTTTTTGCATGAAAACATAGGTTGATTATTCACGAAGCATCAAGTATTAGGCGGTACCTACAAGGAGAGCGATCGGTTGAAAATTCATACAATAATAACTTCACACATAATAACTTTTTGGTTTAGTTTTGTTTTAATCTAGTAAGACGGCGTTCAAAATACAGTAGGTCCGAATAATATAAACTATTTTCAATCAATATGCAATGCGCCTAACCAGCAAGCTACTAAGTATAACGAACGGCGCACGATTATGAGCCCACATTTCTGTTTGAGGTTATCAAGTTATTCATTTATTATTAATATTATTTAGTACAAGTATTATTATATTAAGCCGATTGAACTATTACAACATTGAACTAGTTGAGAAGAAAACTCTCTGGAAAGGTTCGGACTCACCCATGAGCGTTGATTCCTTACGATGTGGGAAGTCTTACTAATGTACGTAGGAAAATGTGGACAAGATTGATTGATTGAATTTTTTATTTAAACATGAGGGGAGATTAGGGCCTAGCGGCCCACTCTTCCATCTTCCCTCAGACAAAACATAAGTGAACATTCTTTTTACATGAATGCATTACTGTTTAAGGAATATAATACAAAGAGAGAGGCAGCAGAGCAAATGTCTTCATTTTAAAGAGCTAGTACTCTTGAGCCATGCTAAGGTGAAAAACTCGTTTCCTCACAATATGGTAACTGCACTTGACGTTGCCTGGATACGGGAGGTTGGACCTCCGATGAATGATACATACGTATTTCTCAGAGGCAAGACGAAGCCACACTCGAGAAGGAGGAAAAAGGGTCGTACTGGATAAGTGGAAGTTCCATGTAGCAAGTCAAGGCCTGCAAGGTCGTTGAGCGATTGCCCACTGGGAGGAAGCAGAGAGACATGACCGGTCAGCACCAGTCTCTCAAGGTGGTGCTTCGGTCCCAGAGAGGCTCTAGTCAAAGAGAAATGTTGCATAAAGGGTTTCAATATCGTGAATGAGGGGTTGGTTGACCTCAAACTCTCCAGTACGGACCAATATCGAAATGAATTTGAGAGTTCAAACACTCACGATCTAGAATTATTGACCAATACATTTCGAGTGGCCTCCAGTTTGAAACTATCGGTCCGAAGTATCCCAATCCATTTGAAATGGCAGGGTATGTGGTGATGAATGGAGAGATAACTTGACTGAACACGAATATTCAGTTAGACTTGGAAACATGAATGTTTTTTCATGCATATTTTTCGTGAATCCATTTGAGAAGTCAGTCGAGAAGTCTCCTAGTCCGAAGAATAACCTACCCCTGTGGTTGCAGCGTTTTTTAACGAGAGAAGCACCGTAGCTCAGTCAGACCTTGGTTGGCTAATGTAGTTGGTTAATCTTGTGCGTTCAAATTCTGTGAGGGGCTGAAATGATTTTGAACTCTCAATGATAATGTTAGGTTCGGTCACAACTCTTTTGTCATACCTTAACGGTTGACAAGAAGAATTCCCTATGAATTCATAATTCCCACTTTCTCATCATACTGAAAAGATAGGGACAGACGTGACGGCCACTGACTAAATTCATCCACGTGTAGTTGACCCTGATCAAATTATAAGTTCTTTCTCCCGGAAAAAGTACAGGACGTTGGATGGGCGAATAAGAATAACAAATTTACCAAAACCAAAATGCTCCAATTCTTCAAAGTTCATTCATCGGTTAGTTAGCTCAACTCTTTAGTCTGCGCATAGAGAAAATGATGAAAGGAAGAGCTGAGGGTCGTGGAAACTGATGAAGACTGATTTTGACCTGCACGAGGTAGTGAGGGACGAAGGACGAATAGAAAGAGCGAGAGAAAGGGGGAGGCCGTTGGACGAATTGGCAGGGAGAATTGTACAAAAGGGCGATAGCGCTTGAATGGAATACGCAATGAGTCTATCTAAGCGGGTTCCAACATACGCACACTCCTTTATAGGTAATTGGGTGGATCATTTGGATGAATGGTCGTGCTTGAGGAGGGGGGTGTGCATTCTAACTAATTGTTTCTCTAAAATACGAGTTTTGGTAAAATGGTCCAATATTTCCTCCATTGGAGGAATCCGAAGATCGATTTTCGAAAATACATGGGTTTGCTGTGGAGCGATCGTGACATTTTCCACCGTTTCCAGGAACGGCCGGTTGATTTTGAATCACATGAAGCGAAACCCGAATTAAATTTTAGGAATAAATACAACACATAGAGGAGACATTTCGTGCTATAAGCCACCTCCTGTGTTCGCTATATGGTTGTTCGTAGTTATTATGCGCGATACTCCAAATCCCAGATTTGGTCGTCATTTTGGTGTTAATAAGATGTAGGTAAAGTGGCAATCATCGAATGATAAAAGGTGCTAGCATATTATTATCGGGTGAAAAACTTACAGTGAATATAAGATAGTATACAATACAACAATGAGAATGGCGAATGTTTTGTATTTTCATGTTACAATGCAAGCAATTGTCCCCTTAAACGCTTTTAGAGTCTCGTACACCAGAGAAATTGTATTCTTTGTTTCTCGTTTTCTATCCGGCCTTTTCTTGCCGTTTCCGAAATCTTAAGAACGCCCGTTATCCTTCAGATCAATAAAACTGCACCTCTCCTCTTCATGGCCACATCATTTGGTGATCCATTCCGTGAGAGGCAGTTCCACGACAAGCGGGCGGAAAGGTGGCTATGAAAGGAGAATGCGAAGGAGGGGGGAGGGAATCCTGGAGTGTGTTCGAGGGTGAGAGGGAGGTGATCGAATGATGGTGAAGAAGAACGGGAAGGGAGCTAAGTAAGTGTTTCTGAGGATGAGATGAGAGGAGGTAATACCCAATACAGCGCCCGACTGTGAACAGCTGCCCCCCCACTGTCCCTCCCCTAATCCTCATCCCCACTACCACATCTATAATTCCCCTGATACCCCCAAATTGAAAGACGTTCATCCTTTTTTTCCTTTCCTCAGGTCCTTTTGGACGAACCACCGGACTCATAATACGAGGACTACACGAGGATGTCTAGATCCAAGCAATCAACTCCGCAAATTAATCGCTGCTTGCAACAACCGTTTTTTCCCGGGATGAGAAGGAGTAAAAACGTCGAAGAACTAATCCTCATTAATGAAAGACAGCGTCCTTAATCTGACTCAAGTAGAAAATTCTCCAGGTGCGAGCGCGAGCGGAGGGCGATCTAACATGGTTTCAAGCTGCTGCAACCATTCATCGGGTTCATGTTATGATGGTAGGCGGAACAAAATACGTGGATCAAATTAGACATAAAAAATCTTCAAATAATCATTTTTTTATGGTGTTTTGGTTTGAAAATTGAAAAAAAGAAAGATTAAAACAGCTAATTCTTTTACTGGATTTGGTTATTCCTTGGGCCAGGAGCACGGGGAAAATGGGGAAATTAGCGAATGTGGAATGACTCGGACTCATTCCAATCAATTCATTATCCAAAGTTTAGTGGAAACCAGCGCAATTGGAGCTTGGGTTGAAAACTTCAAATTTGTTGGAGCATTTTAAGGACATTTTCCAGACGGTGGAAGGTCTACAATATTTGAACCGATAACAAATCTCAACCACCAATTGAAGTGGACAACTTCGACTGGTGCTAATAGTAAGGTACCCATCTATCAACCATATAAATTCGATGTGCCTAATGCACCATATCTGTTAACGTTCACAGTTTTTTTTTTCCAAGTGAACAAATGCAGGTTCTACTTTCAAACTCATTGGAGTTGAACTGTCAACTTTTACAACATCATTCTGATTGGAATGAGACTGGTGACTGAAGGGCAGGTAATCCATGTTTCCGAATACTAAGCTTGCCTTCACACACAGTTCCCTTCTCTCTCCCATCTCTGACCCAAATATTCGGTAAACTCGCTTTCCCACTACCCGAGGCTTACTCACCCAAATCAGCCTAACGACGGATTTAAACTTTATTCCGAGAAGGAAGTTTGGCACTTAACCCCGAATAAGGGTTGGGGTTCTGCTCACACGTACTAGGTACGTCTAGCCTCGTTCTAGGCCGAGTAGCACAGTCAGATAAATTAGGAGTCACTTTCAGACTTGTTCCACGGAACTCACTGAGGATGTGTTCCATTTTGAAAGGTGTGTGATTGAATCAGAAGGATCCACCGTTAGAGCGACGGCTATCCATGAGGCTCGAGTCAGTTCGCTTGCCAACTTGTGATCGAGGGATTTAGGGATTTTCCAGGGTGGGTGAGACGAATGAAAGCCAGAAGCCCAGGGGATTTCACGGTGAGGAGTCAGAGCACCCTCACCGTATCAACCATAATCACGGCACCACTATAACCCCCAGCGTCCAATGGCTCGCTGCTATGTTTAATCGAGAAAAGTATGCGATTTCACACGCACGGGCGGTTTGGCCTGATTAGGCCTACGATCTCATAATATATGCTATATACATAATCCCTACGGAGGGAAATTCCGCTTCCCTCAATTATGATCCATAATGTGTGCTTCGCTATCTAGGTATTTCATGGCTTGGAATCGAAGCCAGTTTCAGACAACTGGTTCCTAGTAAATTGAACGAGCTAGGTAAACAATGACTATTTTACACTTTGATAATGGAATCATATGTTTGAAATCTCAATCATTTATCGAATCACCATCCGGTTTCGTTCGGATACAGGAATCACGTGAGTCGCAAATTTAAACTAGATTAGGAAAATGAAGCGGTGATTTAAAGGAAAACGTGAGCAATGGATGGTCAACCCTGCAAAAAAAACGTGCTGTCAGTAATGTGATAAACAAGTGATATCCGTCAGATGTATTATGTACAGACATTCATCTACAACATATCAAGTCACTGACGTGGTTAATTCAATTCTAGTCGCAGTTCACAAGAGTTCAACGAACCAAATAAAACCACTTTTCAAGGCTTCTTCGTCTATTGGAGCTATCACAGGGTACAACCAGCTTTGAGGTTCTAACCACACCTGAGCCAATATTACGTGGTAGCGAAGAGACGAAAATTGTATTAGAGATACTTCACACATTCTCTTTTAGGTCATGAATCGATTTGATTGAGTTGGACTCCTGCAAACCTGAAAATATTGGAATGCTGCTTCAACAGAGAGAGAACAATTGTGGTGGAAAATTTAAACTCAGACAAGAAGTACAACTGTGAAATGTGCAGAGAAAAGTTATAATTGAAGAATAATACAAATTGAAGTTGAAAATTCTCGGCGAACCGCGTTAGCCTTGTTCGCTCTAAATATTTTCTCCGCTGATGTCAATTTAATAAAACCTCCGCTCGCGCTGGATGTTGAAAAATCCTCGCTCGAGGAGATCAAAGGTCTTCTCTTGGGGTAAAGCAGTCTGAGAGTTCATCTTGAACCCTGCGGTTTCCAACCGTGGCTATTATACGATACGCCGAGAAATATTTATTAACCTCATTAAATTGAACGAGCCCATTTCAATCTTCGTTTCGGATAGAGAAGGGAATACATTAGGATTATAACTAAAAGAGCCTCGAGACGGTAGAAGCGATTCTATGGAGAATGGTCCGATATTAAACGCGGGGTTACGCCACCGTTTGGGGGTGAAGGATCCGAATAAATTGCGGCCTTTCATCACGGGAAGAACTCCAATGGAACCTGTAGAGGGTAGTTGAAGTAAGTAACTGCGGTCTTCATTTCCTCCTCACGATAAAAGAGTGTGAGCCAAAGGCATCGGAGGGTTGATGACGCATTCAGGTTGGTGCCATTTGGCATGTGAGTTCGGAACCATACGTTGATAGAAAAAAAACCTTATGTGAACACTCTGACGTACATTTTTGGTGAAACGGAAAAGGTGGATACAAATTGCAATCTTTTATACTCATTGGAAGCATCAGTAAGAGCCTAAAAACTCGTAACCTCGTTTCTGGTTATCAGAACAGATACTCGTTAGTGGTCTGCTAACTGCGCACTTTTCCACTGGCTTATGTTGTGAAAACGATAAAAATACCGAATTCAGATTTTTTAAATGACTTTCACAAGATATTTGTAGAACGCCGTTCTCCCTTAGTTATTTCAATGAAAAGAAATAAAATTCAGAGTTGTGAAATCCCCTGTTCACCGAATGAATCAAAGAGTATTTCGCAAGAACCATATTTGAGCGTAAAAAACTGTTTCATCAGAAATCTTCAAACAAATTTAGACCAACTTCAACAATCCATTTAAGCACCATACTGTGGTGCACACATTTATCGAACTCGCTGGTCCTGGAATGCAACACACAAGGTGCCACTGGTAGAGCATAGTTGTTATTCTGATGAGTGTTACTCAGTGTGATGCAACGTGGAGACGCCACCCCCGGTAACATTTAGAAAATTAACCAGTGAGTTTGACTTGTTTGACGAGTGAGGATTGCGCGACAGGAAGATGATGATTTAGAAATGTATTGTATTGGTATAGGTTACACAAGGTGTCTCCCTTCCAGGGTCCCGTCCGCCTCTCTTCTCTATTCAATGCATGTTTCATACAATATACATATACACGTTGAATGGAATAACACATATGTACTATGTAATTGTTTTCAATCGATGAGAGATGTTGAGAGACGTACAGACAGCTGGGTATAATGCGTCACACTCTATCGACCTTTGCCTGCGGGTACCTTCTGTTGTGAACATGCCAAACCGTCACGGAGCCCATTCAGCTGCAACTATCGGTCGTCAGTGTCAAGAACTGAATTTCGACTTGACGTCTGACTCTATTGCGAGCTTATTATAATTCAAGAGAGACTCATTGCGTCGTGGAAGAGTCAATTTTCCTCCTCAATTATCCACTGATAAAAGCGTATTTGCTGTTAGAAAACACAGCTTATTATTTTGACAGAAAATTGAGTGTTGAGAATGTATTTTAAATTGACTGCAACAAATTTGTTTTGTAAGGATAAGATATAAATTTAAAAGATTGGCCCAGGAAACACAACACTAACGATTTTGAAGTTTCAGCATGAAGGCGTTTTCTTACATCAATCAAACGTTTATGATTTGTCATGATAACAACAAATCAAAACTCGTATACAGGTACGTGCATTTACCTTTGTGACATTGTCACAATTAGATGAGTCTCTAATGCACAAGCTAACTTTAACCGCAACCAAGTGAGAATGTGGGGAGGGATAATAGGAAATAGGATATGACGTAATAAAATAAGTATGAGGGTTTTCGTCATTTGTCTGATACCGACGCAGGACGCGACATAGATGGTAGATTGCGCCTAAATTAGGTAGGCCCCAAAAATGAAGATTTATTAACGGAAAGTAAAAATAAAATATCTTATAACCATTTTTATAAATTTAAAAAATCATATGTAACCGTGTCACTTGGTTTCCTAGCTGGAAAGAGAGGAATTAAATACTCGCATATCACATGGAATATGCTCATGATGTAGGAGCAGCCAAACAGTGAACTGTGCAACAATCCTTCGTTGGAGACTATCGGGCCATTGCACAATCCCGGTTTCTCTGGTATGCTCAGAAGTAGAAAGGTTTTATCTATCTAGAGCGATGACAAGAAAAGGAACTCGGGTAGCAAAAAGACCAGCACTCTCGACTTTTCACTTTTCATTGACAAATTACGTTCTGCAGTGCCGTGGGGAGGAGAAACTTTGGATTGGCCTCTCTACCAGAGATGTGATGGTGAAAAGGAGAAATGAGAGGGGCAGCGTGGGTTCCAAACTGGTAAAATGGGTAGAGAAAATTAAATCTAGTTGATCCGGGAGAACGTGCTGTGCAGCTGATAAAGTGGATTCCTTTTTCAACTCTGGGCACATACTCTATCTTCTAATTTACTTTTGATAACGCTTCCCCTTGGGAGCCGCCTCCGCACCTGCTACCAGATTAGTTGATTGCATTTTCGTGGCTTCCATTCTATCCCAAGCTATCTGACAGGAAATTCAACATTTGGAAATATCATGGTGAATACATTCGAACGGAGGCCCGATGAGTGATTGATCATACATCCCTTATACGCGAGGGTGGGTGGTCCTCGATATTGTTATAGCAATATTTCTATTTCGGATCCCTCTGAAGCGAACATTAATTCTTCCGCCTTGTTCACATATACGTATGATAGGTTGCTCGCTTTGTTCGGATCATGTCATTTGGGCGATAACAGTCGCTCGTTTTGCTTTAGATTCGAAGAACAATTATTGTGTGCCGTGACCGATTTAGGGACTTTTAACTTGCATCATGTTTTGTAAATGGGAAAGTACGAGAATCTTCAGAATAGCCCACCAAACACTTCTTATCTGTTATCAGGCGTGGGATTGAGAGAACATAGCGGTAGGCGCCGGCTGCAGTAACGTACTGTCAGGGTTCGGGTGTAATGAAGTGCAGGGATATAAGGACCCGTGGATTAGGATTGAATTCGTCGAACTTTGAGGGAATCGGAGCGTACATCAAAGCCATTGATGGACTGGTGGTTGAGGGAAGGGCGTTCGCGATTCTACCCACATTCCGATACATACTGACAAACACCATAGTGGCTTTCCGACCAACCGACCCCCCCCCCCCTTTCCAAACCGATATTCGCCCATTCAAACGACTGCAGGGAAAGTTGTGGATTGCGTGAAACACAGGTGGTACTCCGCAACGACGGGACAGGTTCCTGTTGTACGAGCCATAATGAGCACGTGCGCTCTCAGCCCCACCCCCCCCTCGCAATGCCGCGACCAGAACCACCTAACCATACTACACATCTCGTCATGAGATCAACCTCTCTCTAGAATTCGACACAAACTCACATCTCTCATCCCAATTTAGTCCCCAAATCATCCAATTTACTGTACCTCTACTTTCCGGAGGACTTCATCAGGGAGTTCTGCATCGGCGCAGCATTCACCGGATCGCAGAACGGGACTTTGATGTCAAAGTATTAGCAACAAATCGGCGATAATTGGAAGCTCAATTAAACCAGCTCTTTTATGTTGACGAAACGCTTTCTTTACAGGGACATTTTTTAAAGAAATGGTCATCCACTGTTTTAGATTATCCAATATCGGCTCATCTAAGGATTTCCACTCATTCTGAAAGGTTATTGCCTGATTAATGGTTTATGGATGGAATGGATGTTACAGCAGCATTTGCTTGTCAATTCTCTAATTGATCTATTGCTCCAAAAAGGTTATTCATTTGGTCTCTGGCGAGGCTGATGATAATAATATGGGGTGCCAACGGGTATAAATTTGGAGCACAGTTGATTTGAAATTCTCTTCTGAATGTTCACGCCTCTTAAACAAATTTATGAAAGCACTTTGGCTCGGAGAAAATTCACGAAGTAATTACGAGCAAGCGTAGGACATAAAGTGTAAGAATTGAGAAAATGATCGGTTGAACAAGGACTCAAAAAGGTAAAAAAATTACGCAAAATGTAGAAAGCAATTCAAATTTTGAAGAATGAATATTTTACGATCTTAAGAGTGAGCGTTTAGCTTTTGCCCCCCAAATATTTCAATCGAGCCCAGTGTGCGTGGTGGAAGGTTTGCGTTAGCATTCGGGATGAGGTCAAGTGGAATGACCCAATTTCCATCGAAAATTCGCTAACAAGCAAACAAGGCTTTGCTTGGATGAGGGAAACCTTTCGTAATAATCTAAGTTTCTTGAGCTCCCATATCCCATTGAACGCTGCGTTCGTTCAACACTGATGTATTGTACGGATCCTTTGAGCTTTCGTGAGATAGTAGTGTAAAGTAGTTTTTGACAACAAAGTCACACAATTTTGAAGACTGGTACATGACTCTCTTGAAAAACGTTCCCAGAAGAAGGAGTTTTTCTATTGATTTCGTTACTGTTTCGTTATGGCATACGGAACATTATTGAATGAATCACAATGGTCCACAACAGATTGCATAGAGGAATACATTTCCAAATACTTCTATCTAGGATGAGTTATTCATACGAGTACTTTCGTACTTTCCTATTTTATTGCTACTCTGCCTCAAAGGTTGGAGTTATTTGCCAGGTAGATAAAAAGTAACATTCCTTCATTGCTGTAGCTTTGGGTAGGACCACTATCAAGGGATCTTGGCTGGTGACCTCCTACGCCAGCAGATAATCGCGGCTTGCCATTCGAACGACCTCAGATTGAGGGTTCGGCAGCATGTTAGCAACGGATAAAGTTGTTCAACCGACAGAGTAGTAAATAAAAGCGGAAATATTTCGTACTTCCCTCATAAACAAGGTCGTAAATTACTAACTCGCGGGGCGCCAGCGGTTCGGTTAATTCTTACGAACTCCAACGGATACGCGAAGGAGAGGGAAACAGACGAGTGCAAGGGAAACTCAAAGTGGGAGCGGGAACGGGAGCCGGAAGTTGTATAATTATGTTGGCCTCAAGAAGAGTTGGACTTGAAGAGAGAGAAGTGGAAGACCATTTGTCAAAGATAAGATAGCACCAACTTTGGGCCGAGGGGGTTTTCAGCGAAGCTTACTAGCAGCCTTCTTTCCTCCAGGGGCACAGTATCCCCCTCATCCTGGGATCGTCCTCTCCCATCATACCCAAGCTTACCGCATTCTGCCCTTCCTAAACGCTCACGTTTACAACCCGTTCCCTCACGACCGCAACCCTCACTCCGTCACTCTGTCATATCTCGCTTGTGTTGGACAATGCTGCTCATGACGTCTCGTAACGAGGTGGTGTTGCCAGTGAGCAAACGTTGTTTTCTTATTGTGAAAGGCCCGCCACACCGCCTACAGCTCCTCCCGAGAGATACCTACCTGATTCATACCAGCTACCTACTTTTCTTCAGGCGTAGGTGCGATCTTTTGGAAGAAAATTACTTCTGCCCTCGAGAGACTTCTTATTGTTGGGAGGAACGCAGCAGAAGAACAGAAAACAAAAGATTTAAAACTGGAGATGAATCATATTGGCAACTTGTGCGCTGAGGAGAACACTGACTCCCCACAAATTATTCCAATAACCTAATTCTTCGATTTCTGTTCACCTGCATACGTACCTACTCGTATAAACTCAACAGTTTGTTGGGAAGGTTCATCCCTCTTGGTAGAAAATCCGGCACCCATACGAAGTTATTTCCGTTTTTTATCCCCTTTGTCATCAAACATAGTCATGCATACATTTTCAATAAAATGTTGGATTGAGAAAACTCCAAGTGGTAGAAAAAATAAATAAATAAAAATAAAATAAAATAATAAAATAGAAGACTAATTTGAAATCCAAGCACGCAGGGTGGGCATTTATTTACCTTTTTTTTTTTTTTTTTTACTCACCAAAATAATGTATTTGGGCCCGAATGTCCAATGTGTTACCAATGTGTGGGACCAAATAGAGAAATTGGTCACTGTTTAGAGAGTTCTCCCCCCTTGAGCTTATCATTCCCCCCTACTGCATGCATAGTGGCTACCTTAATGGCAGGAATGAGGGTGTCTGCATTTAAAGGAGGGCTGGGCCTGGAATATAAGCTGCTCCTTCTATGAACTGAATTTTAGTATTTCGTGGGACTAACAAGCAGCTACCCAGACCCTCCACCATATTGCTTTCCGTCTTTATGAAATTAATATTAATTACAGTACGTCATAACGCAGTCAATTCTGCATAAAACCACATAATTGTTTTAATTAATATTATTTTCATCTTTTTTCAATTCGAGTGGATCAAATATGCAGCTCTGGAGTGGAATTCGAGTCGTTCCCCCAAATTAGTCCTCCAAAGTATTGCTTAGTGGGATGATATAAACTCCACTTGTTATACAAGTATACCTTTATACCATTGAAAACTACAAATGTGGCACATTTCCCTACTACAAGTTCCACTCTGCATTTTGACACCTCAAACGACTGAATCTGTTCATTTTTGAAGTCATGCTGAAGTTCACTAATGTTCTCAACACTACTTGAACGAAATATGCTCACAGCGCTCAATATATATAGTGTTTTATTAATTAAAAACATCGTAAAAATATATAAAAACAAGTTAAATTTGATGTGATACTGCCAAATTGGGGCACATGTTTGTATACCCTCTCGATTGATTTATTCTTTTTCAACAATCCTGAGGGCTGAAATGAATCAATCTTGAATTCAAAGTATAAAACTTCGTTCTTAGATTTCTATATCCGTCGTGATAAATCCGTTTCTTTTGGCCGAGTTCGTACCACGGGGACAACTGTATAGGAACATTCGTTTACGAAAATCTACCTGTTCAATTGTACCACGCTTGAAGTCATGGTTTCGGGTTACATTTGGTTTCCTCACCGCAGAAGCCGAATAAACTAAAATATACGATTTCATAAATCCATTTCAGTACAAAGAATGTTTAGTATATCTCTGTCACCTGAGAACCGGTCCCTCAACCCTACGTAAACTGATCCTCGCTCCAAACCAATACGAACATCAGAGGGAGGAAGCCAATTCTTCCTCAATGGTTACCAAGCAAAATCGAGGATGAAATCCCACTTTGGAGCTCACCACACTCTGGAGACACTCATGGTCATGAGTGAGTGGCTGATTGTGGATATTTTAAAAACTCAAAAAGAGTTAAAAAAAAGGGAGAGGGGGATTATTATGGGACAATGAATGTCAAAACGGTCCTATGGTCAGAGTGCAATTTAATATTTATGCATTTTTGCAAGGTTGGACTTACTATTCGGTAGACATGGTAATATAAAATCATGCATTCCCTCTGAAAATTGGGACATAAGCAACGACAAAAAAGCGTTTTATTGCTGGTTGATACCTCTTAACATTAAGTGCCCATCTACCAACTTTTTACCTGTACCGGCAGTAATTGTGGGAGCAAGGTTCTTAAATTATCTGAAATTTCTCGGTTTTATGCGATGTAATTAAGTTGATTAGCGCATCTCAACCCCCTATCAAAAAGTCACCTCTCGTAGCTTTCTCTCTTCTCACACCCTTTTTTGCGCTCTCTCACTCACTCGTTCTCTCTTTTGCACTATTTCTCTCTCTCTCTCCTCTCCCTCTCTCCATCGTTTGCTCTCGCTCTCTCTCTCTCTCTCTCTTTATGGTCCCCCTCCCACCCTCGTTCTCCGTTACCAGCCCGGCAACTAAAACTTAATAAACATCAATCTCTTCTTTCTATGGCGAAACCCCTCGTCGTTTTACCGCGTGAATGAGATGGGAGTTAACTCATTCCGTGGATAAGGAGGGAGAGTGGGTGTCGCGCCGTTTAAGGAGGGATTTGTCTTGCCTTATAATGGCCCCTAGATTGGGTTCCTGAAGAACAATGCGGAGAAGACAACGTCTCTTGACAACCAAGTACTCTGCTTAACTTTGACTTGTTACATACAATTTTTGTTACCAGAAGAAAAAGTGGTTTGAAAAAGAAGATTAAATCTTTATAAAAACCAGTGTTCTAAATATGGATTCAGCACGACGTAGCCGAAGACAAATCAATAGGAACACACTTTACAAAAATAAGATAACCCTGCCTCATCTGATGGTTAAGATAATGACGCTGGCGCTGAACTGGTGGTTTAAACAATGTAACATGGAAACCCACATGTAACCGAAGTTTTGTATTCGCTGTCTTCTCGCACTTGATGGGCTCCAGAATGACCTAAGGTTCAACTGGGCCTCTTAAATGGCACCTTTCATTGCTTTTTTTCTCGAAATTTGTACCCCTACCCCACTCAAATTTAATCCGACCGGGCTGAAACGTTACGAGGACCAACTAAAGCCGGGAACGCCTGACGCAAATTTCAGGTTTTTAGAAAATTGTCTACTACCAAAGTTGGTGTGAACGGTGGACGGCGGACGTTTGCTAATTTTGATCTAGACGCATTGACTTTGGTAGTAGAAAGTTTTCTAAAAATCTGAAATTTGGGTCAGGGACCCGTTTTCGGCTCTGGTTGGTTCTCGTAACTTTTTAGCCCGATCGGACCAAATCGGGCGGAGTAGGGGTCAAAATGTGTATTTCGAAAAGTGGATTTTCGAGATTTTCGGCGATCTAGGCGTGTTGGGTATCATTTTCCACTAAATTTCCACCCACCGGAAGAAGTTATGGGTCAAATTGGGTATATATTACCCATTTTGAATATGTGTTTTCGAGATTTCTGGTGCCTAGGCGTGTGGGGTATAATTTTTCTCTAAATCTTAGACGCTGAATTCAATGAAATGGGTCCCAGAACGATTGGCACCCACCGGGCGATATAATGGGTCAAATTGGTATCAATCTACCTATTTTGAATATGTTTTTTTGAGGTTTCTGTATTTTATTTTGTATTATCTATTGAATATCCATTATTTGTAATGTTATGATTTTTGGGAAAAGGAACACTTCTTTTAGTCATTATTGTTGGTCGCAATCAATAAGAGCGAGTACTAAAACCAGTTTCCTAAATTAAATTGAAACAAAAACTAACTGATCATGTTAATCACGAATTGTGTCAACTCAAGTTGGAATAGTGGTTGGAAATAGTTTTGTATTTACACGAATACACACAAACAATGTTGAATCAATTTTGGCTGTTGGGCCACCATCAGTAACAGTATCAATGAAGGTACAAGAGAGAACTACTAGATAATATAGCGAAATGAAACTCACTTGTATGTGTCTGTTCTCATTATGTATAAACTAGTTGGTCTCTCTTGTACCTTTATTAGTGCTGTTATTGATGACCGCCTAACAGCCGAAATCGATTCATCATTGTTTGTTTGAGTGACATACGTCGTATTTATCCAGAAACCTAGAAAACGTTTTTAATTTAGCATCGTAACAATAGCGGGAGTAAGCCGAGCTATTCATATGTGGATAAATAAATATAATATGATGCGAATAAAAATGTATTATACTGATACGAGCGGTCATCAGACAAGTAACGCCACTGTTGGCAGCGTCCCCGGTCTCCTATGGCCTTCCATCGTTTCCGCTTCCATCCGCTTCATTCACACGCCTGCTTCTTTTCCTCAACCTTCAACTCCTCCTATCATCAATATAATATACCAATTTTCCTAGATCTTCATCAACTCAATCTCGCTCCAATTCAATGATCAGAACGGTAGTAAACCCAAATTCTTCCATTTCCACCGAATTATTCCATAGCAGGTAGATTATTACCATAAGTATCACCAGAGTGTGATGGCTTATAAGCGAGGTCTACACAATGTACGTACATATATGTACTTATTACTGAGCACAAATTAAATGTAAAAAAACCCACTGTTAAAAACAGCGTGGATTGGTGATGGACATTTGTCTACTTCTACTGGGGAATAGCATGTAAACGATGTACGAGATATTTTCGATAATAAATCCATAAAAAAATAATGATAAACTTTGATGTTGGTGGGTCATTCCTCGAATAATCAACCTGTGTGTTGTACACGTTTCATGATGTCTAGTTATAAGGAAGGTAAAATGTTTGTCCGCCGTCCTTGCTGTTTTCGGTAGAAGAAATTGTCAGGTCAGGGACCTATTTCTAGGTCTGGTTGGCCCTCAAACTTATCAATCCGATCGGACCAAATGGTGGAGGGGGGGGGGTTATAGGTCAAATATTTTTTTTGAGCGGGATATCATTTTCCACAAAATGTTGGACACTAAAAAGATTGAGACCCAGACTGATTGGTGCCCGCTGGAGGTTGGTATGGGTCAAATGGGTACCCACCTTCCTATTTCGAAAGTGGGTATTTGTGATTTTTCGGTACCTAGGCAAATGAGGTATCATTTTCCACTAAATTGTGGATGCTGGATCGATTAGAATGAGTCCGGGACACTCCACTCTTACAGTTTTCCCCGTTTTCCTCATGTTTCGATCCTGACATCATGAAACGTATCAGAGATGGTCGACCACCTATGATTTTAGACATGATTACATTGGTTGATTATTCAAGGAATAACCATTGACAATGAAAATAAGGTGCAAGCAAATATTGGATCGTCAGTCAATATTGCACCAAAAAAAGGAATCCGAGTGAAACAGCTGGTTGGGCGTCTTGTGAAGCGACGAATTCGACGGTCTAATACTCGAATTACAAAGAAAAGTCTTCCCTGTTATTATAACAATAAATACGTGGAAGACGAGTCAGGCGACGCTCTTGTCACTCTTTTTTCCATCATAACTCATTTCTTTCATATATATAGATATATATTGTTTTTGTTTTTGAATACAAGTTACGAACGAGCTTCATTAAATCGGAGAATAGACTGTCTGATATAAATTCCCAAGCTACTCCTACGTGCGAACAACGAAATACCGAAGAAGCTTCATTTTCCGCGTTTTCATTACATGGAGACGATTAGAACTGTTCTCGTCGTCACAAATATAAAAGGCGTGGAGAATTACAGCTGAGAACATTCCTCTAAATGTGCGACTATGAAGTAACACGACAGGAGAAAACATAACACAGAATGATAGGACAACTACGTTGGAATCAAACAGGTATGTGCACCACAAAACATGAGCTCACTCCCTCAACAGTGTGATCCTTCAGGGAAGTTATCGTGGGTGGATGATCGATTCCTGGCGTTGGACGAGAGGTCCTCAAAGCAACCCTGGCCCCCCGATTGTCTCTGTATCCTTCAAACAGGTGCAAAGCGGGGGACCAAGGTCGTTTTGAGAATTTCCGCTGCTAATGGCACTTTCTAGTACACAACCTGTATTTCCAAAAACTAAATTTGGTTACCGCCCTGTTGAATTGTTTTGAGACAGTGTCGAACTTTGGCACGGGGCGCAAAAGAACTTTTACTCAAGTTTTTCTATGATCTATTCACGATTCAAATATGACCATCGTTTTTGGAAATTGCATGCAAAAACATTTATCGTCGAATTCTGACAACATACTCGGTTCGTAATTATGCGAATGTTCATAATGGTATCCTCAAGATTAAAATCCAAAACTTATCCACTGCCATGAATCATAATAAATTAATATTTTATAGATGGTGTCTCTTCCTCTGATAACCTTCCTTCCTCGTAGAAAGAATCAGAAAGATATATTACCAAGTCATATAAACATCAAAATCACAATCACAATAATATGATAATTAGACATTTAAGAACTTGAAATAACAAAAGGAATATAATAATCTGAACTCTACTCAAATGTGCATACTCAGTAATAGTCATTAATTAAATATTTAGCACTAAGCTCGTGGAAGATGCAATATGGTGTTACAGTGTTCCAACTCAAGATGGTCAAAAGCTGTAGGCCGCCCTAAAAAAACTGTAGATTGTCAAAACTATGTAGCTGCATGTTAAAACACCGTAAAATCGTGCGTAGATTTCATTTCCAAAATGCAACGCTTTAGCATCTTTAACGCCCGACATTCATAAACGATTAAATCAGTAACCAGCATATAATTAACAGCCCAGATGTTGTAATCCATGGGTGATCTCTTCCACAACATCACCAAAGAGTAAAGAAAACAAACGTAGCAGAAACAAGAGGCGAATTTACAGCTAGTGATGATGGTAATTTTAAATGCTAATGGTTGGTTGCAGACAGGAGCTTGCAGTAAGTACAAAGTTGTTGTTCACATCTTATAATCATGTTGAAGGGATGAAGGAGATTTAGCGATCCTGAATGAAAATAACTCCCTAATAATATTCTGGTTGAGAAAATCCAAAGATCTGTATTTTTCCTCCAAAATTACACAGATTTAACCTACGTGAAACGTACAATTACATAGGGTTGGGAACATCGGGCTCTTTTATGAATTAAGTTTAGTCGGAAGTTCGTATAGATCGTAATGGAGCCTTCAGGGGGTGGCGTGAGCAGCTAGTGGTGATACCTAGTAATTTACGTAGTTCCTTCTGTCCTTGCCAATTTGTTCCATCTATCACATACACGAGATCCAGTACTGAACTTTCTGAAGTTTCGGAGACTATTTGGTTCCCTCTTTTTGGTTTCGGTTCGTTATTCCCTGAATAATCAATCTATGCTTCATGCAAAATGTCCATCTCCCCGATTCTTTATTGGCTCTAGTTAGTCCTCGAAACTTTTCAGCCCAATCGGACCATATTTTGAGGGGGTAGGGGTCAAAAGGTCTACCTCGAAAAATGGATTTTTGATATTTTTGGCACCTAGGCGTGTTGGTTGTCATTTTGAACTAATTTTTGAACGCTGAATCCATTGAAATAAGTCTCCATGCTTTTGGTCTGGAGAATAACCAACCACTGAGAAATAGTTTGCAGCGTTTTGATATAACCACTAGTAGGCGAACATTTTTAATAATTTACAGTACACTCGTAACCAAATAGTATGTATATACACGAGAGAAAAGAAGGATGAAACGGGGGAGTTGAAGGAATTGGAAAGTTCACGGTGGTAACTGATTATCATAATGGGTCCGTCATCTGGGCCCTTTTCAAGCGGCGTATCCCGCCCGTCAGCAGTGAAGCCTGGTCGAAAATTATATACCCAGTCGAGCAGAAGCTTCGTTTTACATACTTAGCTTTACCCTTACTTCATTTTCATCTTTATGGATCTGACGACAGTACCGAATTTTGTTTTGTTTTTATATATTCCACCGACCCTGCCGTCGCTCAGTCTCATCCCCTCTACCTTTTTCATTTATGCGCGCCATCAAGGGCTTCTCCCGCGGGAGGGAACCCCTTTTCCTTTCAGCGGATATTCACCTTCACGCCGCGCTGTCATCATCTTGCCACCTCACCTTATGTTTAAACTGGAATATGCGGATGAAAAAAGGAGGGTAATAGTGGATATAGTAGAATTAATTGTGCTGGAATGACAATTCTGTGAATTGAATCTTGGAATATGTGGGGAATAATCCTGTGAGCTCGAAGTTAAGACTTATTCATCATTATAAAGTCAGTGCAAAGCTCTCGAGCTTGCTTCACGCCTAGTCTATCGAACCTAGTATCACATTAAAAAAAAAAAAAAAAAAAAAAAAGTTAGCTTTTGTCCTAGCCAATTTTCCTGGTGTCCTATAGATTCCGGCTGGCACAACTTATATGGCCATTTTAGTTGATTTACATGATAGTTACACTTCAATGGGAATTTTTTCTCTTTCACGGGCATCTTGAGCTTCATTACATACAAATTAATTCCAATATGCAATGTTTAACCAACAAGTCGCCTCTTTATATCATCTTGACCAATCTATAAAAACAATTTAAAAAAGTAGTTTCCTCCTGCGCTCTGGAACCTACAAGCCCTCTTAATTCGATTTAAGTGTGGTTAGTACTCAACTACGGTAGTTTGAACAAACAAATGGAACTATAAGACCAGGAAGTTAATAAAGAGAACTAACAGATCGCAGGCTTGCTTTCGGTGTTCCAAGCTCATTGTCGTCGGAACAGCACACAGTTGGTTACAAAGCAACTATCTAAAACAGATTGTGGCGTAAATTTCGCGGAGGATTGCAGGGAAGGGGCATGTTGACCCGAAGAACCAATAGCCCCTTAGGGACGCTGTGCCTCTTCTTGAAACGCTCACTTCCCCCGTCCTGTCCCAATGTCATTTCCTTCCCGGCCTGGGCCTTCCAATTATTTATCGCAAAGTTTGAGGCACTCTCGGAACTTAATAGTCGGACAGTGATTAAATGTTCTCCGGACTAACATCCGGAGAACTGCAGAACGTGGAACCGTAGGAACTTGTACCTTACGAAACCACCCTCCCGAGTTAGTAATAGAGAAGATGAAATCAGGGTAAAAATCATCATCACCTGACCTCTAGGGGTGCTATGCCCTCTGTCACCTCCCTTTTCAACTAACTCGACTCTCATGATTTACAGATAAACCCCAGTTACAACGGGAATCTGTAACAGTTATAAATCCTCTCGAATGAAATACCAACCCCCGTCCCCTACGAACAATACTTGCAGAACAATGGGTGGAAGCTAACAACGAAATCCGAGAGAGCTACATCACTGTTGAATGCTTTTTCCGTTTTCGTTGAATGTTCCCTCTTTCAGGAGCGGCTTGCTCGGATCCCTACAGCGCAACGGAATACCGTTTCACCTACTGTGCCGCATGAAAGTAGACGTTCGTAAGAGTAATCAATCCGTTCCCAGAAGCGTAGCAGGCAGCTCGACGCAGCGAAACAGAAACAGCCACAATCGCTGGTTCGAGCAGTGCAAACATCACCAGAGCGCAGCCTTTCAACTAATGTTTCCACTTCGTGAGATTTTCCCACCAATTAGGGATTTCTGAGAGGTTGGAGACCGGGAGATCGGTGAGAGACGTTGGATGGACAGTAAGCCAGGGTATTTTCCCACTCGCCTTCCCGTTTCATGCGGATTCTAAGCGTGGTGGCCGTCAGAAATACATTTACCATCGTTTTAGATCCCAAGTTTTTCCTTCATTACATTTCCTTCCCGTCAAGTGGCACTATGCAAACCTCGTCAGGTTTTCCCATGCCAAAGCCATTTCACCAATGGATTTAAAAAAAGTATAAATAAATAAGTAAAAAAGAAAAGGCTCAAGTACATTGTTAAAGTATTTTTTTCTTACACCCTCTGTTTTGTGTTTAATGAGAGAAAAATCAGAAATGTCAGTCCACTATCCACCTACCGGGCCAAATTGGCCAATAAAATGCTCCAATAAAACTGAAATCATTCACATAGACGCCTTTGAACGGTATTTGTGTCGCTTATCTCCTTTTAAGATCGATTCCCTACCGCAAACCGACTCGTTCTGTCTAGCCCCAATTTAGAACAACCCTACTGGCAAAAATGTACACCGCTTTTCTTGTGTGGAATACACATGCATCAATGAAACTGAAAAATGTGCTACGGTTAGCTCATGATTGACATTGATCATCTGACTGAGCATAGACAAACTCCTTTGAGTTTGGAAAACAAATGAGTGAAATTACGTAAATAAAATTCGAGATAGATCAAAGTGGAGCTAAATGCCAAGACTCAAGAACAAACGAAGAGTTTAAACTGAATAATGACATAAACAAGAGAAGAAGAATATCGCCTTCGCATGGGTCACAAGGGACATTGCGATACTTCCGCTATATCATAAAATGCATCATGGTATAAATATTTTTCTACCAATATCACCGGTATTTGTATCGATACTTATCATCCAATATTATCGTGGTATCGATTCTTTATGTCAATAATTTGAAAGCATCGACACTATATGAACGATATCCTCTGAATCCTTTCTAGAATATTTTCTCGTTGTTTTAATAAACACATATCTCTTAATAACAAAATTAAATTTCCCTCCACAAACCCAGACGTTAAAAATATCCATGTTTCACGACTTTATTGTAAAAGAGACTCTTGGTAAAGGCAACTTCTGTTCCCAATGAACGCAAATTTTTGAAGGCAGGGGCCAGTTATTGCCAATCGCGCAACAGATTGTTGCCAAAATATTTTTAAAAACCACTTTTTCTCGTAGTAATACCTAGAGATGATTTTTATCTACCTAATCCCATAATCACCTTTTTTTAATGAGTATATAGTTGTAATTTGTCATTTTTTAGAGTACCTATCCTCAAGATTTCATTGATTGTTTTTTTTTTTTCATTTTTAGTTACTTAATACAAATCCTAAATTTGTGCCTGTCGATTGTTTTTTATAAACAAAGGCGCATTATATAAAATACGATTATTTGAATACGAGAATATACGAATTATATATATTTTTTATTATATATTTAGATCTATCTTTATGGGTATTTTGAAGTGTTTTCTATACAAAATAAAAACATCGAAAGTATCGATTGTTTTGATTCAATAATATTATAACATTGATATCTAGTTTTCGATGATATAAGTATCGATACTGTAAGAAAAATATCGTACCGAAATAGGTATTGGTATTTACATGGTATTACAACGTCACTACCGTCCACACTGTGTATTTTAGTGCATCCAACAACACAAAAACAACCTTCCCCATCTTAAACCATAAATATCAAGGTATTTGCATGATCAGCGGCTCAGTACTAAAGCAGGGTAAGCAATGAAGTAATCCCACCATCTTAACCGCATGTTTCCATATTGTAAGTTTTATTTAAATTTTTTCCCTTCACATTACTTATGTATTCATTTCTCCACCTATTCCCCACTATTTTTCCGCCACATCAATGGTCAAATAGGTTGGTACTTACATGCAAAGTTTCTCTAATGCAAAGAGAAAATGGTATCACTCACCTGAAACAACAAAAAAAGATGAGATCAGCTTAATGAGGTGGTCTTAATAGTCATGAATGGGAGAGATTCAGCTCAAACAAATTATTTTTGCTAACCAATCACAAGCGTAGATATGGCATCCTCCAGTAAAGGACACATTTTTGTAGGACACCTAGTTATATGGAAAACCATCTGAACCAACTGTAGGTGATCATTTTACATGTACAGTGCGCATGTACACAACAACAGTGTGCACCACCAAACTGACCAAATCTTCTCCCTTTGACTAATGCTTGAAAAAACGCATGAGTACAACATTCCAACTCATCATCTTCTTGTTGGTGGCATACGACACCATACTGAGGGAGGAATGGTACCACGGAATGCTGGCCATGGGAGTCCCAAGCAATCTTGTGCGTCTTGTCAATGCCACAATGAGGTCTGCTCATCGTTTTGTCCGTGTGGATGGCGAATTATCTCTTCCCTTCACAATCTGCAAGGAACTTCATCAGGGGGACATCCTGGCATGTTTGCTGTTTAATTTTGCTCCAAATGCCGCAATAAGAGCTACAGGCAGGTTGGAGGGTTTGACATTGATATAGTAGGCCGGACGTCACTGTCATGAGCCTGCACGGTGGTTGTGATGTCGTCAGAATCATGAAGGTTAGAAGACTCAGTTGGGCCGAGCAAGCAGCAAGAATGAGCCCGAAGAGATCCCTCGAAAGCTTGTGAACGAAATTATCCACAAAAGAAGAAGATTGGTTCGATCAAAACTGCGGTGGTTGGACGGTGTGGCAGGAGACACACGCTCCAATCTGGGAATGCGGAACTGGAAGGCGGAAGCAAGAAACGGAGAAGACTGGCGGACACCATTCCAGGAGGTTCTGATCCCTCGCAGATTGTAGCGCCACAAAAGAAAAAGAAGAAGCGTGGTGCACACAGTAATAGAACTCGCTGGTCCTGGAATGCAACATGAGAGATGCCATCAGTAGAGTAGTGTTACCTGAGCAGGTCTTTTTATAGGCTGGAGAGGGGTGCAATTTTGCCATGCTCTCTGTTAACCAATGGAAGGCGCAGGGCGTATCTCCCTCCAGGATTTCTCCTCTCGGGTTTTTCTCTGTCCCCCTTTCTTTCTCTTCACCATTTATTGTATGTTTAATAATATACATCTTGGATGCCCCCACATATAGATACACATTACAACATTACCTATTATGATAATAGAGATAACGGTTATCAATAAATAGGCAATTTTCGATCCCTTTTCGTAAGAATCAGGTCAACGTCGAAACATACCATTGTACAAACACCTCATGTACAAACATTGAGATATCGTTACAGGATAACGAAAGGGCTCTCCAAATAATGGTAACAGTGATTGTGTGATTGTTTAGGGCTCGGAATAAACGTTGGGAGGAATCCTCACAAGTGAGATGCTGAAACGAAAATTCGATGAAGGCTCGAATGAATAGGTGGCATAAAGAATTATTAGCACATTGATTGAAATCATACCCACAATTCATTTACAACAGGGCTAAAAAAACCAAACGAACACAGCCGAGTGAAGAGGACGGGATAGTGTCCTATGGACCTTTCTCAGGATAAAAGCGAGAGAAAAAGGTTATGCAAATAGTCGTCGGTGCTCCGTATTTTAAATCGGGATGGGTGGACGTTTGGGGAAAGAGGAGAGCGGGCCTTTTTATTCCGCAGGCCTCGGTGTTAAGTGAGAAAAGGGGTATGGGAGGGATAGAAAAAAGAAGGGAGGGACCAAAGTGTAGTTGTTTTAAGCCCCCAGGGATGTGGCGGGAAGGGTCGTGGAGGGTAAGTGGTGTAGGGACTGGAAGGACTTGCCTTTAATTTCTCCTGACTCTCTCACTATTCTAATGTTTGGAAAGTTTTTCGTGCTACTGGAGTGTTCAGGTGGTTCTACTTCTCGTTTTGCTAGCTTTTGCAGTACCACCTAGCCATATACCGATCCACAATTTGCGGTTGTGATGACATGAAGATGTTGTTTAATAGGATCCAGAGAGCATTGTGCCTATCGAAGGCTCCGTGTTGGATTCAATCACAAATTAGTTATGATCAATCAGTGTTACTCTGTAAGACAAACAATTACACTGAATTGTAACATTACATGAAAAATTTCGCATCAACAATGGATTATGAAAAGCAAATAAACAACGAAGATATCAGCGGTCAATCCAAAATGAGTGGCACTTATGCGTGGGTGATTCGAAATTAGAACAACAGAAACTTTTGTCTTTTTGAAATATTGGGTGATATTTCAATTAACATGGCGGTAGCTAAATGGAAATCCTGCGAACGCCAAAACAAGAGAAACGCAGGATGCGTATAAGAGGATTTTCAACGAGTCAAAGGGTGAGGTGACGTGAAAGCCCTCGGCCAACTAATCAATTGTAGGACCCTCGCGGCAGAAAGTTCAAGTCGTCGTAACGTTTAGAACACGTCAACGTAATACTTTCAACTCTCGTCAGGTTTGCGAGTAGAATCGTCAATATATTCCCGTCGTCAGGGCTAAAAAACCTGTCACCACCAGAACATAGAGTGGGGACGTTTGACACAACGATCCCACTTTCGACATAATGATTCTATATATCTCTTCCCTTGATGACGCCCTATTGGGCAATCCGTCTTCCCATAGTCCCACGGTTGCTCTTCGGTCACTTCGGACATTTTTTGGTCAACTAAATCCATCTCGTATATATACACTTTATAAGGGTGAATGAAGGAAGTGGGCCAAATTTAATGATTTTTATAATTGGAGGTACTTATTGTTTGATGATGAGTGAAAGGAAATGCGAGGGTTATTATTATGGATTATGGAACACCCTCCATTCTGGTTTATTTATTTTTTTTAACATGATCGTGTATCACGATGACTACCAACATCAAAAAACGCTGCAAACTATTTCACAAAGATTGGTATTCCTTGGAGCAGGGTTATGGGGAAAACAGTGACTGTGGTGTCCCGGACTCATTCCAATCGACTGAGCGTCCAAAATTCAGCGAAAAATGATACCCCACTCGTCTAGGTACCCAAAAATCTCAAAACCCACCTTTGAAATCGGTAGGTAGGTGCCTGTACTGTTCAACTCATTTCCACTGGACACTAATCGGTCTGGCACCCGCCTTAACGGATTCAGCTACCAAAAATAATCGGAAAACGATAAAAATTAGCAAAAGACACATTTTCACCCCTAACAGTTTCTTCGACTTCCATATTCGGGCCGATCGAGCTGATAAAACCAAGGCCGGAAAGAGGTCCCTGATTTCAAATTTCGAATTTTTAGAAAATTGTCTGCTAGTTTCTTTACTTGCTAGTTTTATTATAAAATGTACAAAAAAACAAACAACAATTTCGGGCAAATCTTGGAAGATTGACCCTCAATTCTCTTGGTCATGATAACACAGGTTGATTAATCATCGAATAATTGTGTGATAGAATTTGTGTTGCGTGATGTGTATTTCGAAAAGGAATTTTCGATATTTACGGCAATCTAGGTGTGTGGGGTATCATTTCCCACTAAATTTTGGATCGATTAGAATGAGTCATCATGCTCCTGGTTCGAGGAACATCAACCCCTGTAAGGAAATTTGCAGCGGTTTTTTTTTTTTCAGGTATACTATAGTTTTGATCAATAAATTGGAGCGAAATGACGTCCGTATGACTGAGTTAAATTTGTTATTAAGCTACGGTATATTTGTTGACTTTCCTCGGAAAAAGTTTTTATCCTGAACATTGCGAAGGAGAAGTTGGCGTGGGAGAGCAGGGAAGGCAGCTGAAGAAGATGGAATGGCCGGTTCCATAAAGGAGCAAGCGGACGGTTGGGCGTTAGCAACAGTGGGAGTAAGATTGCTACAATAATCGTTACCCACCAACGGCTAGATGGGAACATCCCTTACCTCATTCCTTAACCTTCCAACATTTTCCTTCCTCGTTACCAGCATTTCGCTAAGCTGCACGGACAAGCATTTACGTTCACGATATTGATGATTCCAGATTTGATTTGCACTCTAAAATTGGAATTTTTTGAAACATGAAAGACTACAGTTTCTATACTGACGTGACCGTACCTATGTGAGAGGTGAGAGGATGATCACACATTTTGGATCACACATTGCCTTCTCGAATGGAAATTTCGAAAAATACTAGAGTCGTTGTACCTACATATACGTAAGATAGATATGTTTTATTCGAGTGTTGATGCGGAATCATTCTCTTCAACATCTAGAAGAGGTACAGAAAATAGGGTATTTGGTGTAACACAATATATGTATTATTGATAATGCATTACTCTTACTGACCTAAAAAAAAAAAAAAAAAAAAAAAAAACTCGGTGAGCTTTTATATTTTACTACGTTTCAAAGCGTGAAGATTCATAACGCGAAATGACGATCTGCGCCGAAAATGGTTTTTTAAATACTCCAAAAAAATCTAAATGTTATGTGCATCGCAATGATTGTACGTAGACTCGGTTTGGTTCGAAGTTGTGCTAGACTTATTATGTAAGCGGGGTATTAACGCCAATCTGAATAGAGGCAGCGTAGGAGGTAAAATATTTATTTTTAAAATGGCGAGATATGTGTGATTTATGTGATTTTTCAGTGGTTTTTGGGCGCTGAGTCGAATGGGTCTAAGGTGGAGTAGGGTGTTTTGGATGAAGAAAGGTTTTAACATTGAGTGCTTCATCAGAGGATAATGTTTTTTCACATTATCCATAATCATATAATTACTCAAAAAAATCTCATAGATATCGAATAAATTGAATTTTTTTTGCGAGATATTTCGATACGTTTTCATTCAATAATGGCCGTGTTGCTATCGATACCTCCAAATATAACCTGGAATACGACTACTGAATCACACCTAGCCACCCTACAATTATTACTCTAATGTCATTATTAACTGGTGCTATAATGCCGAGTAAAATCACGAAAGAGGGACGTTTCAATCATTCAGTGGTACAAAAACAGCTAAGGAAACTGAGAAAACATATTCGAGTAAAAAATTGTACGCCTTTCACTGATTTTTTTATTTTTATTTTATTTTATTTTTTTTTTATCATTGAGTTACTAAAGTTTTTTTTTTCACCTGGTGAATGACTACGCTTCGCAATACGCTTTCGATAAATGGTTGGAAGGAGAACGAAGGAAGATGAAGAAGCCTGCACATTATGTCTTGCCGCACAAGAGAGCGCTCTTCGCCGTAATTAGAAGACTGAGTTGTGAAATTCTCTGTACAAAACCTTTTGACGATGACGCGACAGGCGCACTCCCTCAACTTTAGAACCACCCGGAGCTCTGAAAGGAAACGATCTTTCGAGAGAGCGAGAAAACTAGGTAAATTCTTCTGAAGGAATCTTCAATGCTGCATTTGACGCTTTTCTTGTGATAAGCCGCACCATTAAGCACCTGCGAGTTATTTAGCGGTCCCGGTCTCAGTGATGACTGTCATTCAGGTTGGTAAAAGGAGCGTGGCTCCTCCCAAAAACTTTTGATCATTTCGAGGTACGTGATGATTCAAACAGGGGAACCTTTCTGTTATAACAGAGGGAGGAGGGAGAGATGAAAGGATCGGGGATAGATAATATCGCAGGAAGGAAAGGCATTGAAGGTGCTCGTTAGATGACACGGCTAAGATTTAGAGACGTACCTTCTCTCGAGTTATGATCGCTGCACCAGCATCTAACAATCCCTATTCACTTCTATTGTCCTCTCGCTCTGTGATAAATCTTCTTGAAAATATAGGTACAAAGCGGCAAAACAAATTCAAAAATGCTGAGGCCTATTTGATATGTGCCATCCGGATACAAACATCATTAGAAGAGAGTGGCTGTTGCGGTTTACCACTTCTTAATTCAGAACGAAGTGATTACATAATGTAAATGAGCACCTAACTTACCCTGTTTACTTATTTAAAAAAAAAAACTCTGCAAATTCTCTCACAGGGGTTAGTTATTGCCCCTCAAACCTGGGGCATAGAGACTTATTCCAACCGATTCAGCGTCCGACATTTAGTGGAAAATGATCCCTCACACGCCTAGGTACCAGAAAACTCGAAAACCTTCTTTCGAGATAGGTGGATAGATACAGATTTTTGACCCATGACCTCTTCCGAAGGGCGCTGATCGTTACAGGAACCGTCCCATTGGACTCAGCGTTTATAATTCTGTGGAAAATAATACCCCACACACCTAGATCGCCGAAAATCTCGAAAATCCCCTTTTCGAAATATAAGAAAACTATTATGAAAATTCTAAAACCACTTTGTTGACATCAAGCAACCCGATAGTTGGCTTTCATTATTGGTTTCCCCGCGAATTCAGACAACCGTAGAGCCCTAAAGTCACAAAAACAGCGTGAAACCCTTCTAAGTGCAATAAGAGCAAAAAGAAGCGTTTCTAATAATACAAAGGATCTAAAGAACCTCCCTCGGCAGTATAAATATCTTGAGCCATTTTAATTTCCGCGAGGGTGAGAGCCGAGCACTTAGAAGGCCCATGCAAATGAACGTGCAAAGGAAATTCGAGGTCTGATGAAGAGCCAAGGAAGTGACTGACCCGGTAGCTTTGAACCCTTCGTACTCATTTTGATTTATTATTCCTAGAATACACCCTCCCATTTGTAGAGAAAAAATATATGAATTATATTCCCTCCCTTCCAAAAAACCTTTTCCTTATTTATCTTTAAGTGTAATGATTTTAGATTCTCAATCTTCGTCGCCTGCCAACCGTCCCACTCATATTTCAAGTGTCTGATTTGCGGGATGGGAAATCATTGATCGACTATATGTCTAGGAGCCCAAAATAACAACGAATAGAGCGCATCAACAATAGGAGTTGACTTGAGGGTTGGTAGTGGATGTAGAAGCTCACAAAGAGGAACTTTGACCGCGATTCCCACGCACCAAGGACTTCTTTTTGGCTCAGATCCTAGACGGTTCCGAATGCAGGGATCTGGCCAAAAGAGAAAAAACAGTAGGCGACATTTATATCGAGAGCGATGTTGGTTCGAACTTTGTGACCGAAATTCGTTAATACTGTTGGAACTTACTGAGTGATAGTCGGTATGTGACACCTTTAATGCACCTACGCATATATTGCATATCCGTGGCATAGTATGTATAAACTGGTTATAATAAAGAAAACGTTGCGAATTCATTCGCAGGGATTGCTTATTCCTTGGACCAGGAGCATGGAGACTCATTTCAATCGATTCAGCGTCCAAAATTTAGATGCAAAATGATACCCAAGACGTTTATGTAGCCACAAATCCCGAAAACTAAATTTTGTACCCATTTGACCCGTCCCAAAATCCAGCGGACGCCTGTCGGTCTGTGGCCTGTCTCAATGGATTCAGCTTCAAAATTAAGTGGAAAATGATACCCTACATGCCTAGTTTTGAAAATAGCGGGAAATAATCCCCCACACGCCTAGGACCCGAACACATAGGTAGGTAGGTACCCATTCGACCCATACCCACCCCCGGTGGGTACCAACCATCTCTAGATCGTGGGTATGAAAACATGGGTTGATTATTCAAGGAATAACCAAAATATAGCTATAACAAAGAAGAAGCTTTGTACGGTTATTCACAGGCATATTGAGGCTGCATATAGCACGGCTGTATTAGTTGGTCGAATAAGCTGAGTAGGAAAAATTTACGATTACTTATGCTACTCTCAAAAGCGTAAATCTTTACGAGGTTGATCAATTGAATCAAGCTCAAGAACGGTCATGAGAACAGTGAAGACAAAACTACCACGCCAGCTAGGAGTGAGTCGGGTTAGAGCGGAAGGAAGTGCACCACAGGCACTCACTGAAGCAACATTGTCTCTTTGACTCACCCTATCGAGGATAACACCGTTAGTTTTAAATTCTTATTATCGCCATTGATCCTAGAAAGAGAAATAACATTAAACAACACGGTAACGAGAAACTAACTGATGGGATAGTCCACAATTATAAGTATAAAAATAATAAAAGTTTGGGGTACGAAAATAGGGGGAGCCAAATGTCTGGAATATTCTAGGATGGCTCACTGTCATAATAGGCAAATCTTACCTCACATCGCCTTCTGGAACAGACCTCTCGTCGGTTCAATCATTTTTTAAACTCTTTATGTGAACTTGAAGAACATTTAGCTGAGAAAAATTTGATCAGAAGTTCGAAAGTAGGTGCATGTATATCACATTGATGGATCCTACCGCGTGTTTGGAAGCAATAGTGACTTGCAGGCAATGTTCTCATGTGGTAGGCAGCGTGGGAGAAATCAAATTTATACCCTGCATCAGTCACGAAAAGCCTAAACAGGATTGGGTTGTATTGAATTGGTACCATATACCACAAGCGTGATCAAGCAGGTACCGGCAGTTCAAGATCGGAGTCAGGTCGTCTCATCTGCCTTTAGAACCAGTGTTTACTATCCTGTTAGTGCTAGACAAGCAGAATGGAACGGGATGATTTTAGAGGCAGTGGATAAACCTCCTCCTCCGTCTTACCCTGTTTACCAAGAATAATAAGTTAATGCGCGCTACAAAGCCTCAATGTAGTCGAGTAAGGTTCTTACCGCAGGCTGCGGCTAGGCTGTTGCATTAATGTCTTGATGAATCAACAGTCACACAATTGAGATAAGCAAACACGTCTAACCTATAAGGCTCATTCTCTACCTCCAGCTGAGACAAGATTTAGACAAAATATTAGTGCAGATTACTAAGGGAAGTGACTATAGTTAGATACGTCGAAAATTGTAATCCTTGAATGATAATAATCTAGATAATAACGTCTCTAGAACTTAGGTGAAGACGTAAAAAGTGTATAGTACATAATTTATATGCTAACAAATCGAGGAAAATATTTAAAACGCTGCAAATTAATTCCCAGGGGTTGGTTATTCCTCGGACCAGCAGCATGGAGACTCATTCAAATCGATTCAGCGTACAAAATTCAGTGAAAAATGATACCCCACACGCCTGGATCACCGTACATCTCCATTTTGCGAAATAAATATTTTGACCTCTACACCCCTCAAATTTGGTCCGATCGGGCTGAAATGTTTCGAGGACCAGCTAATGCTAGAAACGGGTTCCTGACCAAAATTTCAGATTTTTAGAAAATTGTCTACTACCAATAACGGCGCGGATGGTGGACGGCGTATGGACATTTGCTAATTTTGATCTAGACACGTGGAGACGTCCAGAAAAAAGTGTTGGGCCGAGATGAACTTTCTACAAAAAAAAAACATAGGTTGATTATTCAAGGAATCACCAACCAAAAGTGACCACAGGAATAACTTCACATCAGAAAACGGCTTCAGAGATCGTTCAACAGCGATGTTTTCATACCCTAAAATGTTATTGGGACGCTGAGAAAAGGTGGATCTCCGCATAATTCGACTGGCAAATAACGAAAGACTCCACACACCGTAATCGGGGCTTCGTAGTTGTTTGAAGGGCTGACAAGGCAGAACACTTCAACGGCTCTGAGAGGTGGTTTTCCCGCAACAAGTCTCTGTATTGATTTTACTCGTCTTCGTTCTTTCATTCAGATTCTCGGCCACAGCGAGAGGGTAGGGGGTATCGACGCGATGTCATACTTGTTTGAACTTGAGTCGGATGGATTGAGAGATTATTGCTCTTCAGCTATAATTTGAACTGAAGTCAAATTAGACTGATCCTTTGCCAAACCAGCGATTCACGAGCGCAAGAGCTGATGAATACATAATATGTGTTCAAAAATACAGTGAGCTCATTAATATAATATTCAATGTATCGAACACAACTTTGATGATTTTTTAAAAAAGATCCTTCAGTTTTTTTACATTTCCGCACCATTATTACTGAATTTCAACTCGAAAATTATTGATGTGCCTGAAGTGACTGTTTTGCCAAAACTATGATAGACATTCCATGTGGTTTTCGGTCAAATCTTATCAGCTCCATCACTGCTAGTTTAACCCTAGAATGACACTGTGGGATCAGGTGGACCCCAACAAATGGAATCTGAGGAGAATCAGAGGTTTATGAGAATCACGCTCACTCTTCTCCCCCTCCTAAATGCTTCCCTTCTACTCCCAGTCGACTGGGCACCTGAACCTGAGTCATTGCTGTTCTAGCAACCAGAAAAATGACAATGTAGTAGCTCCAGGGTTAACAAGACCCCATGGTGTTATAATAATCAGGCAGACTATTTCATCCTAGTCAGCTAGTTGTGCTCAAAGTTACGGCGGTTTGTAGTGAACATGGCTGTGCCATTGGTTTGTTTTTAATTTATTCCTAATTTACGTATTGGAAAACATGCCTCAATACCATATCAATCAATAAATTAATTGGAAAACGCTGCAAATTTATTCACAGGGGTTGGTAATTCCTCCGACCAGGGGAATAAAGATAATGGGGGAAACAGTGAGTGTGGAGCGTCCCGGACTCATTCAAATCGACTCAGCGTCCAACATTTAGTGGAAAATGATACCCCACACGTCTGGGTACCAGAAATCTCGAAAACCCACTTTTGAAATAGGTACAGTTTGACCCATAACCTCTTCCAGTGGGTGCCAATCGTTCTGGTACCATTGGATTCAGTGGGTAATGATGCCTAGATCGCCAAAAATCTCGAAACACCCACTTCCATATTGGTCCGATCGGGCTGAAAAGTTTTGAGGACCAACTAGAGCCAGAAACGGGTCCATGACCAAAATTTCAGAGTTTTCAATAATTTATGTCAAGGACGTACTCCACATAGTATTTTGTCTTTACTTGATTTTGATTGATTTTCACTATCCAAACGTTTCAAATTTATCAATGTTGAGCAGAAGCGTTCAGTTGTTAAGTACCTCGGTCAGAATTTAGGACGGAATTTGTGTCAAACGGTAGAATTCAATTTCAACCAGTCTCTTTCAAGCACATTCTTCGAACTTTCGAGCTCTTCGTACTCTCAGCTCACTATGTCTTCCCACGATTCCTTTCCACAACAGCCTTGGCAACTGAACAGATAAGCTGGGACCCTTCCTTAATCGCAAGTAAGAGACTAATCTTCATTCAGACTGTTCACAGATCAAATAATAACTACTCCCATTATCCTTTCATCAGCCACTTGAAGAAAAATCTTTTGAAGTCCTTGCATGTGCACTGTAATTATGAAATTTAAAATGTTTCAGCACGTCTCCTTGTACATGTTTTTAATTTCACATGATTTAAACAACAATGGAGCAATACAGAACCTTTTCTTTATTACAAAGCTGAACTAAATCGGATGTATTTCCTTAGGGATACGGCTTTTTGCTAAGCCTCTCCACCCTATTACCTCAGTACAGCACCAGAGGCCTTGAGCCAAACTACTACAGAACACTCCCGATGTTAAATTGCCTCTTCCCTGTCGGGAGATAGCAATCGTAATGATCGTGATATCCACAATACATCAAACCAATTACTATATGCAATAGCCAATATGATCCATTGTATGGTTGCTAGGTGGAGGCCTCTTCCGTCCGTAATTATGATAATGATGTGGTTATCGCAAATCATGCGTGTCTCTTAGTGAGAGGAGCTAACGTAGCTGTCAGAAGCAGAACGAGTCAAGGAGCATCGACATGCTGCTGGAAGTGATGTTTGGCCTGAAGGTGTATGAATCCAGAACTTACGTCAGTTATCTTGGTACGTAAGTGAACTGTTTGGTTGTGGGAAGTACCTATTAGGGGTAAACTGATGTAATTTTCGAACATTTGACTCGAGACCATTATAATGGCCAAACATACTGATCACGGGTTTACGGATCATCAGTGTGGGGAGTTTCCTCGACTCAAAATTTAGTGGTTTCGAGGACCGGAAATTTGAAAATTACGTGTTTTTGAAAATGGCTTTTCGAGATTTTTGGTGATCTAGGAGTGTGAGGTACTATTTTCCTCACAATTTTTAACGCTGAATCTATTGAGATGGGTTCTGGACCGATTGGTGCCAACAGGGGGTGGGTATGGGTCAAAATGGGTACCCACTTACCTATTTCGAATGCGAGTTCATTTACGTGGCTTGATGAGGTGGAATGAGGTTGCAGTAAAAAATATGGCGGGGTGTGGATGGTGTGCAATCTGCTCGTCCTTACACCATCGTCCCATCCTAAAGGTTTTACAGCTGTGGCTTTCAAAGTCAAGAATATTTGACTCACATGGACGGATATAAGGATTAAGATGGATTTCAGGGAGAGCGATGTTTGCAGGAAAGCAGCAAATCGTATCAGGAACGAGGCTGGATATATTGATAAGAACCAAAAACTCATCTAGTGGCAAGAGAGAGATAGGGAAAAAATAAGGATAGGAGAAGGAAATCAGCACTGGCGGGATTATGGTGACGACAGGATTGGCAGAGGATTGCATTATTTATACTCCCTTTCCCACATCACCCTCAGCTCACCTTTTTCTAGGCGGCTAAATGTGTGAAAAGCGGCTGAAAGGAACGTTTATCCCTTTGGTGACCGGGTTGAATAAGGAAAGGAAGCCACGAGAGAATACACAATCCAAGTGTCATTACGTCATCACTCTGTCGGTTTATTGTCGTTTTTGAATTTTGATAGAATCATTGTTAGACCTCAATCAATCATTGACGGATTAGGTGAATAGAATTGGTTCTGTCAAGACCAGACAATACAGAAAATTTCGTCAAAAAACTTGAAAATCCATTTTCTAACAAAATTTTCTGATTTACTCTACTTGACCAAGCATTTCCTGTAAGACCGACCCTTCCGGTATTGTTTTCTCAAGGATTCGTATGATTTGGACAGTCCAACGTTCGGTGTGATGCCTCAAGGCTTTTGTTCGTCACCGTCAAGCAATCGAAGTATTGACGGGACACAATTTCCAACGACATTTTTTGTGGGTTCTATGAAGTATAAGAACCGTCCACTAATTACTACAAAATCGTAGTGCCAATGCTACTATTCTCTATATTGACTAAATTCAATTTGGAATTTCCCTAGAACTCAGTTGATGGTGTAGAGCTAGAGAAGGCTTTTAGCTATTCATCGTTTTAACCGTCGAGCTTCAAAAAAAGAAGAAATAATGATGAATGAGGCGAAGTGTATACAGATTGATGTCCAAACTGAGTTGAAAATAAGCTGACGACCAGCTGTGTGTGATAGACGGCCAACAAACAGACTTACGTGAAGTCTTGGAAGACTGCGTCGTCTGCACTCCGTTCATACAAACTGGGATTATGAAATCGTTTGTATAAACATACATATGCGCTCTCTTTGGGAGCGAAGCATTATAATTTTAAAACGGTGTTGGAGTATGGCAATGCTGCATACCAGCGTACGTACCAAAAGCATTGTTTTCTTTTTTGAAAACGCTTTTTTCCATTTCACCAGAACTAATTTTCTTCTTTGTCTGCCTGCCTGTCTGTCCACACTCCTTTGCCGAATCTCCACATCCACTTTAGTCGATAGCGGTTCCATCATTTTTATAATTGAATAGTAATACGCTCTACATAAAATACGCGCGAACGCGATTTTCCTCTAAAACCGTTTGTACCTTGACATTCATATTAAGTTCAATGGTGCAGGATAAAATAGCATTTCCGCTAACATTAGTGCTACGACCTTGGCAGAGTATTTTCATCGGGATACTCCAGAGAACCGAGGATATTTTCATTACGAATCGACTGCATGAAGTAACTGTTCAATAACGTTGGTTAATTAAAAAAAAAAAAAAAAGGCTTAACGTCATTTCAATACGGTAACCTCCCTTCATTGGTCTTTTTGCTTAATTGAACTCGATAATAAATAAACAAACAAATGCGCCGCATCATCAAAATATCAGCTTGATGAGAAACCCGCACGAATTAATTTACCTTCGATGGCATTGGGGGTTTCATCGAAGTCTCAGCCATTATTATTCGTATCTGTTGATCGTGTATTCGAATAGTGCTCATGTCATAATTCGTATCATGTTGCCGGAGCTCCAGCGGAACGTTTAATAATATTAATGAGATAGCAGTGGATGTGTATAATAATTTGTACACGATTACATGTTCATTGCTAAATTGCGGAAGAAAATGGGCTTTTTTCAATAAAATCTTGGACAACAGGCGTCAAAATGAGAATTTATCGTATTTAGGTAGGGTTTCATCGTTCCCATCTCCTTCACAGTGACGGATGACCTAACTGTAGGTCAGATGACAGGGAAGATCGGTCACAAGGGTGGTGGGGCTGCGAACTAAAGAGGAGGCCTAATGGTTAACGCGGAGGCTGAGAACGCTGGTTGGGCAGGTGAGGATCGAGTGGATGGGCTTGTGGTGCCATGGGTGTGATTCCTCATCCGACCCTAATTGTGTTGATGATGATAGAGAAGGGCCCAGGCGATCAACGTCCCAACACTTATCGTCCCTCCCAGGAGTTTGTCTCTTGGCCCGTTTTTGGAGATAGATTACCAGCGAGACGCCGTACGTACCTGCTGTTTCGTCTTCTTCGCTGGAAACTCCAAAAGACGTGCGGTAGTACGACGCTGAATAACCTGACGTCGCACGGAAGATTTGGCACCATTAACAGTGACTTTCAATAGCCAATAGGGTACCCCCCTAGGGGGCTTGAGGGATTCCTAGTTAAGCCTACGGCTGCCAGAATTTCCTGGGTGCCTTTGGAAGAGAGTACTAGAACTGATAATATTCCTTGGAGCAGGAATATGGGGGAAAACAGTGAGTGTGGAGTGTCTCGGACTCATTCCAATCGATTCAGTGTCCAACATTAAGTGAAAAATGACACCTAAAAAAACCCACAAATCTTGAAAACCCACTTTCGAAATAGACAGGTACGTAGCCTATTGTGACCCATACCAACCCCTACCGAGCACCAATCGCACTGGGACCCATCTCAATACGCCTAGTTTTGTAAAAATCCCGAAAATCGAGTTTCAAAAAACACATTTTTTACCCATTACATACTTTCCCGAATTCGGGTCGATCTGACTGAAGAGTTTCAGGGACTAACTAGGATGCTGACTAAAATTTAAAATTGTCAGAAAACTGACTAATGCCCAAAAACGGCGCTGACGGACAGTTTTGGTAAGAATTCCTCGATCAATCTCAACCTGTGTTTTTGATCTAGACATGTAACGCAAACTCAAATTCTAAAGCTAATTGGAGAGATTGAGGTGAAATGACTGACTCAATCATCTTGAAACTGTGGGGCAGCCGCACCACCAACTACTCCCACAAAGGGAGTCGAACTTGTAGGTGTGCACCAATTCTACTACACTATGTGGATCTACTTAGGCCTACTCCGACGTATTATTATCTATCATCACGTTTTCCGGTAATCCTACATTAGTCCAATATCAAACGCTCTTCAACTGCGGGCTGTCAGATCACTTGACTGTGATTCATTTCCAATCGGTTGTTAAATGAGTACAATCAGATAAATCCAATCAAATTCCTTTGAACGTCCAGTCCATGTGACACTCTTCACTTACGATACTCACGAAATACCCTTCCACTAACGAAATGCGTTCAAATTTCAAAGGTACGTACGGAACGTGGAGAACGGCTTACAGCAGTTTGAAATCTTAGAATGTTACTGGGGGATGCACGGTTGATGGTCACAACTCCGTCTGTGTAGTTAACGAGGGAGGTTTTGGGTCCGTTCTCAATTCAAATATGCATGAAGAAAAATTCAAGCTCTCTTTATAACGAGTATTTGCTGATACTCCCCTGTAAGGATATTGGATCATATCGCCTGGTGACCTCAATCGTTTGGAAACTACAGGATTTTCTAAAAACTTCCAACCAGTGCGTTGAAACCCATCGAAGGTATTTCACTGACTAACTAACGCAGGCTATATTCTTAGCCGATAATGTAACAGAAAAGTAGGATAAAGGTACAATTTAAATGGAAATCTGCCCGCTTCAAAGAACCCCAGTTGCCTCAGAAATAAACGGAACTTTCAGCCGAGCTTATTGGACTACGAAGCACTCGAGTAAGGGAAGCGATTAGTTGGGATGAACGCAGTAGGGCCGCTCGATAATATTTTGTGCCGTTGGAAAGCACGGTGCACGTATTCGGGTGTGCGTTGGGGAAATCGCCTCGTTCAGACACTTTAACTAGAAGGAATTCGAAGGAAACGGCGGGATTATTGAGAAAATAACCACTCCCTTCTTCATTTTTAGGCCGAAAAAAAAAGAAAAAACTGTATGTTTCCTCTCTAGAAGCGAGGAATGAATAATCAAGTATCATTGATACACAAGGCATCCTCATCAGTTTACAGAAGGTTATACGTAATAAAGGACCAAGGTCCTCTGATAATTTGGTATTGGCTCGAAAGCGCGCCATTAAAGCTACATCCTACCACCATTCGTGCCCATGTCAGCCCAAAATGTTAAAAACACGGAAAAATTAACGTAGTGAGCACCCCCACGCCTCATCTTCTCCCTCTTGTGACAACGACATTTGACTCGATTGAAATAATATGCTGTCCATTTCTCACCTGCAAAATTGGTAATGAGGGACCCATGCATGTTCGAGTCTCACCTTGTATGACTGCTGCTCTGGGTAGGGCATACATTTGCCTTTTTGTTGGATTGTTTCGAGGGCTGTACATGTAGAATCGGTATAGGATCTTTGGACAGAGTCTTTCTTGTCGCTTTCAGACGATTAATTTCTCGAACCACAATTTGTGGGAGTAAGAAATGAACTCAATAAGTTGAGGGAATCATGGGAGACAAGATGTCACACTGATTCTGTTGTTGACTTGCGCAGAATTGTATTCCTCCAAGGTCGTTTAATTTTGGAGTGTTCAAGTTCACCTCAGAAGAATTATTGGCAAATGAGCATTGACACTCACTTTTTTTTTTAATGCATTTATTTTTATATTCCAAACATTACATACAGTATTATTACATTATTAAATGCTACTACCTCCCCATGAGTATTTGCTCGCGCAGGGAGTAGGAGCTGTATGTATTATGGTAGAACACTTTCTTTTTCTTCTCGCTTAGGTTTACCGTAGTTTACTTTTTAGAACGATACATTTAGCAAAGTGTATACAGTTTGTTAATTTTTAACTTGTGCACTACTTATTTTCCATACAATAAAAATCTCCATGGCCCTCTTGAAAGTAAATACACTATCTGCTGATTTTATAACTTCTGGTAAATTATTACAAATTATCACACCCGAAAATAAATAGAACCGCTGCGCTGCCGAAGTGCACATTCGTGGCATTAGCAATGTGACTTGGCTACCGCTTCTAGTCTTGGAGTCACTTTTTGAAATTTTGTCCTCCAAATACATCTTATCGATGGCATCATATGATAACCTCGTATCTACAAAATACCAAATTTTGCAGGAGAGACAAATAACTGTGCAGTTCTACCAGCAAAATTAATTTCAACTTCGCCAAGGTTATCATTCAGGGAGCTAGAGAGCAGGAAATGAATATTCCGCCAAAATTTGAATTACAGCTTGATGAGATACGAGGTTCTCATTCAGAAAATGCAACTTTGAAAAAGTGGTCAAAAATTGAGATACAAGGTTATCATGTGATGCCATCGTTATGCACGTATACCATGGTAGTTTTATCTGCTAAATCCCTCAAGTTTAGGACGTGGAATCCTCTAAATAATTCTGCTGTCGGGTACCGTCTGTCTTATTTTAGTAATATTTTTATCAACAATTTCTCTGTTACCGATAATGAATTTAATTTAGTTCTGTAAGTATTACCCCAAGCAACTATCCCATACATATCAATGTGGCTTGTATTAATGCGTGGTGTAGTAGTCTTTTTAGTTTATTAGTCATAAAATTCTTCACCTCATGGCATATCGGGATGAGTTTTCTCAGCTTTTTATTCAATATATCTAGATGGGGTCCCCAGTCCAAGCATTGATCTATCATGACCCCCAGATATTTACTCGTTTTTACCTGTGAGATTGTGGGACAAACACAATATATTGGACATCTTTGTTGTTGGTGGCATACAATCTTTCCAATATCTGGGATCATTGATTCCGTCCAGGCATGAGTCATGAAATTAGTTTTAGTAAAGTTCAGTCTCAGCGATTTTTCCTTAAACCATTCATTCATTTTTATCATGTAAGACTCCGCTTTATTTTTTACATCACCCCATGATTTCCCTTTCACAATCATCGCTGTGTCATCTGCAAAGCACACTAGATGTCCGTCAATTGGCACTCTGAACATACTTGTGGCATACGTTATGAAATATAGGACTGAATGCTGCACCTTCCTCACTCAAATTGACGCATATTTAAATTCATGACGTTTGTTCCTTCTCTCCCCAGATCCCTATGACTTGTCATGCCTGGCCCTTGCTCATTTCCTCATTGAGGGACGCCTTAAGGAACCTTCTTAGCCTGATTGGATTGCTCCCTCAGAGTCGTCTCAGTCGATGGCTGCATTTCTGGAAGCGATGATATATGATTATGAGCAGGAACTCCGGCTACGAACCAAATGGGAATCTCGCAGCGACAACTTAACTATGGCCACGATTGTCCTCATCAGGAATAATAACGCTCCTCAACTAGCATGGACATATGGCCGTGTCAACGATAATCTTTTATGTTGAGACGGCCGTGTTTGGGTTGCAACAGTGCAAACACAGTCAGGGCCATTTCATCACAGTGTCCAACTCCTATGCCTAATCCCTATCAATGACGGCCAGGGTGAGGATGTTTCTTTGAAGATGATGCTTCAAGGCAGGGGGACTATTGTAACGCTGACTAGTGATGTCCTCTGTCGGCGCCTTGAGGAACCAGGAGTCTCTGCCCTATTCCCTTTTTATATTCAGCTGATTCTTCACTCTTGATTAGATTAAGTTTGAATATTGTTTGTTTGTGCCACTGGTTTGTTGTTTCATCGTCACTAATCCTTAGGTGTATTCAAGGCTCATATGTATTGTAGAAGGGTACACGATACAATGACAACGCAATTTAAATACTTATTCATTAATTTTCCAATGCGTTCACATTGTAATTTGAGTACCTGACCAGGCAGTTCATTCCCAGCTTGATAATTACACAATACCCACCTACATTTTAATAATAGCTAAACAGCGAGGACAAGACATGATAAACAGCCCAGGCTATAAGCCCAGGTCAATAACAGGAACAAAGATATTAAGAGCAGGCAACGGTGGAAAAGCGATAAATACTGTATGTTGAGTTATAGGAACTGGGATAGACAGTCCGGTGATTAAGCCATATCACGCCAGTGGAACATGAAGGACTGGAAACGAAAACTTTCTGCCATTCTCCAAATCACAATAAACGCTATCATCTCTGCGATGTGCTGATCTGAAACGAAGTATGTGAAGATAGTCGGTAACACGAATAACTCCTCACTCTAAGCTTCCAGAATGATGTCTAAAAGAGAATAGCAAGAAGTGTCCCCATTTGTGGCAATAGAATGGTCGAAAGACCGTTATTTATTGTACCAAGTGGAGTAGAGGCAGATTGACGAAGAGCGGAATAAATATATCTACTAGAAGAGGCGCAATTACACATAAAACCAAGTCTCCACCGATATATCGTTTTCACCATCAGAAATGCTTTACAAGATGAAAGAAACGTAGCCTGTGAGCGGCTTCAATCGGATTATTCCGACGAAATGAAAGCAGCGCGTGGAAAAAAAAAACCTCCAAATTAGTTGCCTTTGAATAGAACCACATTGAAGTCGAGAGCCCGGACAGAAAGAGCGACTACGAGTGATATAGCTTAATTTTCGGAAAATTCGCTTGTACGGCTCTACGAACAATCTTCAAAAATACGATACTTCTAACGTTGGTTTACTGTAATGAATGTAGGATGTAGGTCCCAATATGCTGTGTCTAATTTTATAGGGCGAGTAGTATTTAGGAGGAGAATGTTCGCCTTGCGGTTCGAATCGATTCTTTTGGTGTTACATCAGTAAGTTAGGTGGGAAGAAACACGGAATATCTTTCATATTGCTGTTGGGCTATATGTAGACTGTAACGAGTAAAACTCTTTGGTTATTTAATGTACTTTCAATAGCACAGAATATTCCCACATTCTTCACTCACTGCCATACTTCTATTGAGTTGTAACAAATTTTTGTCAAATTTTATCAGATTGTGCATATTGGAGAAGTTTTTCTGTCGGGTACCAATGGTTAGAGAAATTGAAATGAAAATTCGAAATGAATAGTCGACATTATACAAATTTAGTTTTGTTTGTCGACATTATTATTTTTGCTGCGTTATTATCATCGCGTTATGGGAGATGGGTCTTGAATAAAATCATGTCCTCTTTATTGGAGTGCAGAAAAAAAAAGTCTCAGGCTGAACTGATGCTCTTTTCAGAGGAGCGTTTGTAATGGAATTTAGTGCGAGTACGGGGTTAAGGAGAGTAAGAGGGGTAGTCAGAGCATGCGTTAGAAGCGTGTCCTAGAAAAAAGGCACCCGTCGTGAAGCTGCTACGTGGTAAAAGAACATCAAAGCGGCTGAAGGGGGGAGAAAGATGAAAAATGACTAATGGTTGTAAAGAGGTAGTAAACAAGGGCTACATCCTTCGCCAGTACTCCCTACCGCCATCCATAGAATGTTGGCCTCGGGACTCTTCTGTTACGGGACTTTGAGATGATTTGCCAACATCCATCAACATCTGACGACAACTGTGTAATGATGGGAGGAATTAATTATAGAGCGAAATGAACATTTTTCAATGACAACCATCTACTTTGACCGACGTGACCTCGTGACACTAAAGTAGAATTTTATGTGACGGTAGTAAACATTTATTTATTTATTGATTTACTAGATATTAACGTGACGAGCCTAATTATAGAAAAGAAAAATACGTTCGCACGCTGGCCACGAGAAGAGAAAAAATAGTGGCAAGAGTTCAACCAAAGACAAGTCAGGGGAGCGATAAGACATCAGCAAGACGAGACCGATGAGAGAGGAGGGAGATCGTGAGCAGGTCTATTCTATGAGGGGCACCAGACGATGGAAGTATACTTCAGGTGAGGGTGGACAATAGCCTGGCAGAGGGCAATGATAGCAGTGGTGCTGGTAAAATACCTGGTGTTACGCTTTACAAACCCAAGGGCGTGCATAGCTCGAGAAGGTGCCTAGGCAATGTGTTCACTGAAGGTCAGCTGCCTGTAAAAAAACCTGAAAATTCTTACACACGGGTTGGTTATTCCTCGAATGAGGGAAACAATGGGTGTGGCGGGTCCCGGACCCATTCCAATCGATTCAGGGTCCAAAATTTAGTGGAAAATGATACCCCACACGCCCAGGTACCAGAAATCCTGACACATACCAAATGGGTGGATACATACCCATTTTGACCCATAACTTCTTCCGGTGGTTGCCAATCGTTCTGGGACACACATCATTGAATTCAGCGTCCAAAATTTAGTGGAAAACTATACCCCACACGCCTAGGTAGCAGAAATCCCGAAAAAACATATTCAAAATGGGTAACAAATACCCAATTTGACCCATTACTTCTCTTCAACTTTCTTGGTGAGAAAATGGGAATTATAACTCGCGAATCACAATTTGAACAATATATTTTTGTACTCACTTTCTTACAACTCTAGAAGAAGGAGTGACTTGAGACTTAAATGAACAGAGCTGCAAACCCTCATGACCACTAACAGTCTAAGGAGAGCAATATGTAGTTCGTATGTTACATGGAATGTATAAGATATTCCATCAACTTTCTCCAGTGGGTGCCAATCGTTCTGGGACCCGTTTCATTGGATTCAGCGTCCAAAATTTAGTGGAAAATGACACCCTACTCGCCTAGATCGCCCAAAATCTCGAAAATCCATTTTTCAAAAAACACATTTTGACCCCTACCCCCCCCAAATTTGGTCCGATCGGGCTGAAAAGTTTCGAGGACCCATCTCGGCTGGGAACAGACCCCTGACCCAAATTTCAGATTTTTAGAAAATTTTCTACTACCAAAAACGGCGCGGAACATGGACGGCGTACGGCGTACAACGTACGGCGTACGGCGTACGGCGTACGGCGGACGGACATTGACCTTTTTTGATCAGGACATCATGAAACGTCCAGAAAAAAATTTTGAGCCAAATCGGAGAGGTTGACCATTATCATGAAAACATAGGTTGATTATTCGAGGAATAACCAACCAAAAGAACACCAAGGTCGCCGACTACGGAGGGACGTCCAAGAGCAACACTGCTGATGCTATAAGGGTGTATATATGGGGACAGCAAACACATCCGAACACCCCTAAATGAAGTTCTTAAGGCGAAGCTGCAGAGTAAAGGAGTCAGAGGGATCAACCACCTGAAAGAAGAACTTCATATCATCTGCAAATATGAGATAGCTGACACCATTGACGGGAGCACCAGCGCCATTAATAGCCAAGATGAAGAGGAAGGGGCCAAGATGGACCCTTAGGAAACACCAGACGTAGAGGTGAATGCGGCAGAAACATCATCACAAACCCTGACTGAAGACGACCGACCCACAAGGTAACTTCCTAAGCATCCAGGCAGGACACAATTATTGCACTACATGATGAAGAGTATCATGTTGTGCAATGGTAATCAACCATGAACGACATTCGTGTCGGTACTGCCCTTCAACATCTCCTGTAGTGCCGATGGAAGGGTGGTTCATCGTTTAGAACTGCCTCGCGTATTATGAAATTTGTATTGCGTTTGGATCACGACTCAGCGGGTGACAGTAAAATCCCTGCCCGTCCGCACCAGCATAGAAAATTTCTCCGTTCTGGTCAGGAAGAATTGAGAGAGACTGCAGCACCGGGAATCATAATTTATGAAGAATTGTTAATTACCATTTCGTACCCCTGTTCCTCTGTCGCTAGAGTTTGCGATTGAATTATGACCAAGGACTTGCGGTCGGGAGTACTTTCTGAGTCTGGAGGGGGTTCTCCCGAAAACTGCTGGATCCTGCGATTCATATTTATAGCTTCTAACAATTTGCGTCGAAAAAGGAAGTTGGGAGGCCGTGGAAACCATAGCAGAATCGGAAGAGGGGGGTCCCAGGTGCACCTGAATATCCAAGTGACGTAGAACGTGAAAATACGGGAATGAAGTTGCGCTTTCTGAGAGAGAATACGGCAAAAACCATATACGAACGTACTCGTAGAACCATGTGACATCAAAACGACGGTAGCAACTTTTTTTTCTTTGAATTCAACAGGTCTGAGGTTAGATGTTCGAACGTTTCCGAAATAGCTGACTGCAAAATTCTCATAAATATGATGGGAACAAATAACAACTGTATAAACTGTTCTGAAAAATATTCTTCATCCCGTTCTCGGAAATCTAATGCGAGGATGTTACGATTTGGCTTCAAGTTGTATAAAAATCTGGAAACTTACTACGCCACTTCAGCACATATGACCTCGATATATTTCAGTAACACCCTCTTTCCCCGCACTCCTCTTCATAATTCAGTGATTCGTGCTAAAAGATAAATCATGAAGGTGACGCTTGAGATGAGTTGAAAATTTTTTCCAACGCACCTCCTCCGGCACTCACTTGAAGGCGTGATAATAACTTTTACTCGGATGAGAGAGAGCAGTGAAATGTAAAGAAAAGTCGTGAAAACGTCTTGCGTGTCTGTTCTCTTCTTTCCCTTCACCCCGTGAGCCTGGGGACTTGATCCAACTCTATTTAAATAAAGGATAGATTATACAACTGAGAAAGGGGATGGACTCACAGCAAGCGCCCCAGAAGGGTTGGAGTGGGAGGAGGTTCAAACCATCCCACTCCTATTATTTTATGTAAATTTCGAGTCCCCCTCCTCACTTATCTTCATTCTCTAGATTGAAAAACTCACCCATCGTCTGAGAGTTTTTTTTTTCTGCTTTCATTTCATTGTAGAGTTGACATGAAAATGTAGTGATGTATTGTTGGACAACGAGGATGGACTTTTGAGCGTGCATAAGAACTTCCGCCCTTCCTGATGATCTTCTCGCCACCACATTCCAATCGTTGTTTCCACAAGCATCATAATGATATCTGCCGAGCCAAATAATGCTTTCTTTTTTTTTTTTTTTTTTTTTTTTTTGTCAACTCAAGCATTGTCGATCTGTCTCCGAAAATGGGTTTGACTGAATGAACTGAAGGGGAAGTAGGGACTGGTTTCTACATGGAACATGAAAAGCCATTTTTTGAAATACAAGGCAGTGTTATACCGTATTATGTAGCTGCATAAACATGTACGGGAGTAAAATAAGATGAATGGATCAGTCTACCGAAATCCAAGTTAAGTTTCAGTTAGGCCTGGACATCCTCACCCGTATAATGTTGATCGTCGTGGTACTGTGGAGTTTCGCCTCAGCTGCGTAGTGAATAGATCGCTCACATAGGATCACGAGATCCATCTCAACGGTGGGTAATAAAGGGGGATTGAACGCACCATAGTTACTATTGAATGGCGCTCTAAATAGCCACGAGACCGAAAGGAGTCCGTTGATAATAGGCAGACCGCCGGTACGTATCTATCCAAAGGGATCAATGAGTACCAAGAACCATTGAAGAACCTTTTCCATTAGTTTCCAGTTAGGTTGCTACGTATTATTCATGGTGATCGACCAGGCTCATGTAATGCTGCAATTAGTTGCAACTAAGATTAAAATTCTCGGACTAAAGTGAGCTGAGAAGACTACACAAGTGTTCAACACTTACCACAACCACCGGAGTAATATACGCCAAGGCTAATGTTGACGGAGAACCTTGTATTCCCTGGTAATATACTCCTAATGAATAGTCTCTCACGTTGAGAACTAGGATCAACACAACTTCCACCTGTAGGTTATAATGAGAGTTGGTGAAATGATGTAGGGAAGAGTCAAGTGCAAGTATTATAACCAAATGGAGATAACATTTTTCGATCATTTCACCCGTTTAGTCGAGATGTCCGAATTTCAAAACCAAAATGTAATACATGCTATGCTGTCCGTGCCGTTCTTGGCAAAAGGAATTTTTTCTGAAAATCTGACATTATTTCAGTGACATCATTCTGGCTTTATTTTGAATCGTATCGGTTATGTGCCCCTACACTATTCAACGTCTCTTTACACTATTTTCTGCGTGCTTGCGGGCGAGCGTCTTCGACAGGAAAATGCGCGGAAAAATGCAGCAATGTCTTTTGTGATCGCGGGCAGGCGTGTAGCCCGTGCTACGGAAAGAGATTTGTTGTTTTGTCGGTAGTACGGAAAACTAACGGTGCCGTACTACTGAAAGTATTCTGCTTGTAATCGTTGTAAACGAAAACTACCGATGGACGAGATGTACAAAATGCGTGAAAAACTGGAATTTCATTATCTGCACCAAAAACCGCGGGAGAATGAGAAAATGGATCAAAAATGGAAAATACAACTGCAGAAATAGATCGGGAGATTCCAAGGAAGCTGATAGGAGGCATTTTATTTCATGTCGACCACTAAATGCTCTACCTGGTATTAATTGATGGTTTCATATTCAGAAACGAAATGCAGCAACCAACTATTTCAAGACACAAGTCACGGAGAAGCCATGACCCTCCTTCAGAAGAAAATGATCAAAGCTCATAAAAAATGTTCCAGGGAACCACGGTAGTAATTAGGTACTGTATCATTGTTCTATTTAAGGACCATTATTGTGGAATGAACCACGTCACGTGCCATTACCCCTAAATCTCAATCACATATCTCACATGTGGGTAAAATGTTGGTGGACTCGTATAATAGTCGCACGCAATGCACTGAACAGTTTCAATATGAGTTTAATCACTTAAAAAAACTATATTTGGGCTTTTATCCGGTTTAAATCCTTCGAAACTTACAAAAAAAAAATTGTATGTTAGATCTCATAAACCTTGATCTGAAAGACATTCTACTGCCATTTGAAAAAATTATGGAAAAAGGGTTTGGATGAGTAACCCAAAGAGATTCCCGCAACGTCCATCAAAGTGGTGGTCTGTTGAACAAACGTCTCTCTTCGTAAAATTAAATAAGTCATTTCAGTGGAGGATTCAGCACGGCACTCGGCACAACTATATTCGTGAGTAAAATGTTCACTTTTTTCACACTACGGAGAATAACGTATTTGTTAGCGTTTATGTTTTCATAAATTGAAATATGCAGGAAGATAAAGTGGATACCTACCTACCACGAAGTGAGCGTGACCGCAGTTTTAAGAAACTGCAAGAATTTCTCATCTCGTTGAGGAGCCAAAGGATAAAGGTACTTCATTATTTAAAAAACCAATTTAAACGAGAATTCGTGCTCGAGGAACGGAAAAGAAAAGTTGGTTTGAGTTTCTTGTAGAGGGATCAAAAGACGTGCTCGGGACGGTAGTGGCCCTTGGGTACTACAGGATTGAATTAAATGGATTCGGAGAGAGCCATCTAACTAACTGGGCGTGGGATAGCGAGCGCGAATTTGTACAATTGGGAAACTGGAAGGAGGGCAGCCGCTGGTCTCGTGGGATACTAGATTCAATGATTAACATTCTCTTGTTGGTTTGCCGTTCAATTGAAATGATTGTCCACTTCGCTGTGTACCTTACTTTCAGCGCAGTATTCGGAAAAATTTTCTTCCTTCCTCAAATAACGATAGGCTAGATTCATGCACCCCAAAACAACTCAAACAATACACGTTTTGATATTACGTTGTAGGTTACGCCTTGTAGGCGAAGAGACACGGAGACTAAGCTACAGCCCCACTAAAAAATCTGCAAATTCTTACACACGGGTTGGGTAATAAATACCCAATTTGACCCATAACTTCTTCCAGTGGGTGCCAATCGTTCTGGGACCCGTTTCATTGGATTCAGCGTCCAAAATTTAGTGGAAAATGACACCCTACTCGCCTAGATCGCCCAAAATCTCGAAAATCCATTTTTTAAAAAAACACATTTTGACCCCCCCCCCCCCCCCTCCCCAAATTTGGTCCGATCGGGCTGAAAAGTTTCGAGGACTCGTCTCGGCCGGGAACAGACACCTGATCCAAATTTCAGATTTTTAGAAAATTTTCTACTACCAAAAACGGCGCGGACGATGGACGGCGTATGGCGGACGGACACCTTTTTTGATCAGGACATCATGAAACGTCCAGAAAAAAAATTTTGAGCCGAATCGGAGAGGTTGACCATTATTATGAAAACATAGGTTGATTATTCAAGGAATAACCAACCAAAACAACAGACCCCCTACCAGCAGCAGATAAACTGCAGGAATCCCCTTCATGTTACATTAACGAAAATTCGAGTAAATTCACCAGCATCTTTCCCTTACACAAACTCTAGACAAATGTCCCAATCAACAGTAAAATATCGCCTTAGAAGAAGAATAGAGACCCATCCCAACTGCGTATATGTGAATAGTTAATTACGTAGAGAAATTAACCATGCTACAGCCTTGATTTCATACCTGAAGTCTATAATTTTCGAACTGGTGAGAAAACTACCTGATCATATTTGTAAACACTCAAACTCTCCGGCATCAATATATACATGCGAGACCTCCCAGCCTAATAGCGTTGTATATCCACAAACTTTGAATAAATGGAAACGGTAATTGAGTAGGTTCCCACTCATACGGAGAACGTAGCTACATTTCGTTTGAATAACTCAACATCAAACTGTTTCTAGATCCACGAACCAAGAATTGGTGAATATCAAAGTTGGATGTATAATATAAAAACAGATATCAACTCTTTGGCAATATTGTATAAAACGCTGCAAATTATTCCACAAAGGTTTATTATTATAGGTGGATCTCGTGGATGAAAGCGTATCTTTCATGTCTCAAGGGAAAAATCACAGGAGTTGGTTAGCCCTCGGACCAGGAACATGGGAGAATATGGGGAAAGCAGTTAGTGGGAGTACTCCGGACTCATTCCAATCGATGCACCGTCCATTATTTAGTGGAAAATGATTCCAAACACGCCTAGGTACCCCAAAACCTCGAAAACAGTATATTAAAATGGGTCAGTACGTAACATTTTTGACCCATACTCACTTCCGGTGGGCGCCAAGTGGTTTGGGACCAGTATCATTGGATTTATCGTCCAATATTTAGTGGAAAATGATACCACACGCCTAGATTGCCAGAAATCCCAAAAATCCATTTTTCAAAAAACACATTTTGAACAATTTTGTTGGAGATGGTCGACCCCTCATGACCGGGCATGGTTACATAGTTGGATTACTCAGGAAATAAACATCCAAAACAACCCATTCTAGGAAAAAAGTTGGACCAACATTTCTTCCACCTTCCACGCCCTAAATGAAGAACCCATCCTCAAAATATACCCAATTCCGGTCGGCGGCATTCACTTTTGAAACTGTCTGAATCGATTCAACTAACAACGCTCTGTCAGAAATGATACCCCAACTACCTAAGTAGATTTCTAAAACTTTCGGAAACGGCCGATCTTAAGACCAGGGGACCTGGAGGGGTTGCAAGACCTGAAAAAAGTCTAACCAAGATTTTAGGAAACATTCCTTAGTCGGAAAATCGGACATCATGGATGAAAAAACGTCAAAGTAAAACGAAGAAAAGCGGGGTGAATTTTAGGCTCAAAAACAGCGTCATTATTCAGTAAATAAACCAAAAGTAAGATGCATACTGCCCAAGAAACTGAAGTGGGCTATCGAAAGGAGTGAACTGGTAAAACCGTCAACAAGCAGCTGTACATTTTACAATATAAATCCCTCGGTTAGAGCTGATTGGATTGATACTGATGATATTCGCTTTATATAGTGCCCAAGTCCAGCTTTCGGGAAACCGGCCGTACACGATAAGCACCTTCGATCAGAGAATTGAAGTTGATTGAAACCGACGCGAACTGTTTTGCTGAAGATGCGGACGTTGTGCAGGTGATAAAGTACATCACCTGATCTTTCTCACGATACCAACCACCTCCACTTCCGTGACCTCATTTCCATTTCATGGTTTGTTCCCGGCGACCAGCAGTACCGTAGAGTAAGCTCTCCCTCGCCCCTCCCCTCGCCTGAATTGGCCGATAGCGATACTGTCTCCACTCCTGGAATGCCACAAATCCTTCCTGTGGGGGCGAGACACCGCCTCTTCTGAATTAGCCTGTCTGAATTTATTTACGCCTCCCCTCACCTCTCGTAACCCCCACGACGTCGGTTCTCGCCCTATACACGCACCCCTACCACACTTGTCTTAACCCGAAATCACTGCCGGAAGATCCAACAACGGTTTCCTACGTCTCTTTCACTCCAAGAGGATACTAGAACGGTATACTGGGGCCCAGTTTGGCAAGTTGGCTCCCAAAAACGTACAGGACAACATCACAATTTACGTCGCAGTATTTATAGTTCGGAGCATGGATTGGTTTGCCTTTCTAAGCCATGCCTGACTCTTTTTAGAACTCTTCGATAAGTTAAAATTTATTTATGAGCAATCAACTATGAAAGCTATTTTCAACTGTGATCATTACAAAATGCACATTCTCAACAACGAACTAGCGGAAATCAATCAATCACAATCAAATGCGAATATGTCTAAGAAATCTATTATTAATTTTTTTACTAATCTAAAAGTTTATTTTGAGAACACATTAATTCCTAAAACCACAAAAAATTACTTTTCTTTTTGTTCCAAGTGTACAATAGTAGCTAGTTATTTATTAACCACAGTGAGAGCATACAATTTTAAAATTGTTTTAGATGCTCTCGCGTAACGTTAACGAGCGAACGCCTATTGTTATGCAGTATAATATATATATAACGTTTGCATGCATATTGTACATACTTGAATATTACCAAAATGGCCCCTGAAAATGTATCTTATCTTATCCTATTTGTGGTCCATCAAATTCAAGTGGAAGGACATTTGTTTATTTCTATTTAGACAAAAAATGAAATGCCCAGAAAAAAATGAATCGAAGAGATTGAGTTTTGCATGAAAACATAGGTTGATTAATCAAGGATACCTCTGGCAGGTAACGTAGGTTTATTACTCATTTAAAATGAATCAAAATTCGTTATAATCCCAAAAGTGCATAATGATATGACATGAGCGTTGGCTAACACCTTGCTCATCATAAACGATAGATGGGAACCTCAAACGGGTACCACTCGTTACTTTGTTACCCCGCTTATCACCTCTCCCTCTTTTCTGCCTTTACAATTTCCTCTCTCATTTACTAAACGGCTAACACAACCGGAATCGGGTTGCTGTAATGATCCCACGCGAGGGAAAACTGAAATAACCGGCCTATGAGTGATACAAAGTCAAGCAAAATAATTTACTCGATAGGGGGGCGCACGAATTGAGCGGCGCAACATCACGTGTTCGCCCCACTGACCGCTGTGGGTCGAGGGTGTGTGCGAGGGCGAGGCATTGTGCGTTCACTTGGAGACATACGGACTGCAACAAGCGATCTCTTGCGATGACGTTCGGAAATACACGTATCGCGACGCGATCCCTCTAAATACGCTGCAAATTCATTCAGAGGAGTTGGTTATTCCTCGGACCAGGAGCGTGGAGATTCATTCTAATCGATTCAGCGTTCAAAACTTAGTGGAAAATGATACCACTTGCGCCTAGGTACCAGGAATCTCAAAAACCTTTTTTTTTAATAGGTAGATAGATTCCCATTTGGACCCGTAACCTCTTCCAGTAGGCGCAAATCGTTCTGGGACTCGTCTCATTGGATTCAGCGTCCAAAATGTAGTGGAAAATGAAACAACACACGCTTAGATCGCCAGAAATCTCGAAATTCCATTTTTCGAAAAGCACATTTTTGACCCCTACCCTCCTCAAATTAGGTCCAATCGGGCTGAAAAGTTTCGAGGACCAACTAGAAAGGGGTCCCTGACCGAAATTTCAGATTTTTAGAAAATAATCTGCTATCAAAATCGGCGTGGACGGCGTACGGTGGACGAATATTTGCTTATTTTGATCTAGACACCTTGGAACGCCAAGGAAAAAATTTTGGGTGGAATCGGAGGGATCGGATTTCTGCATGATGACATAGGTTGGTTATTCTACGAATATAACCGCTGTTCACAATTTTGTGAAGAATGTCGGTGCGTGAACTTGTTAAGATTTCTTCCTGATGAATTGGTCATCACCGTTGATAAAATACCGGTTCAGGTTGTTAATCACCCACATTTACGAGTTGTTACGCCACTTTAACCATCGTACACGCTTCGCTGTGTATAAGGACTTCTTCGAATCAGAAATTAGGCTCGAGAATAGTCCGCAGTTGTTTCAGAGCAGGCTATCTAAGCAGAAATATTCGTCTTTCTTCTCACGTAGGGCCGATAACAGTGGGAAGCACATCACGTACCGTAGTACGAATAGCCATGGCGGTGTTTCAGCGCTGCACCCGGAGGGTCGCGCGTTACAGGAAAAATTTCATCAGAATTTGTTTTACGGTTTGGATGGTTAGCGGGATAAAACGAGCCCACGTCCACGAACTGTTTTGTTCGGCTTTAACTGAGAGAGGTCAAAGCCTTATTTGCCCTTTTGCTCCCGACGCGATTCTGCTCCAATAACGCTGTTACCAATAGTTTCAATCTCCCGATTAATTCAACTCCCTTGCCATGCCCTTTGAGCCGCTACTGTCGCAAGCTACTCGCGCCTGCTCACCCTGATTGCACCGGTGGAGCGCTATCGGATGATTAATTTAACTAGGCAACGTTAACGCATCCCCGGTAATCGAGGAGTGGGTATAAATTAGACTCATGATTGCACCACTGACTACTAGTTCAAAGAAGTGGCAAGGTGATTAATATTCGACTAGATTCTGTCGTTGAGTTTTCTATCAACTTGCATCGAGGTGGAATGATTTGCTCACTACTGAGTATTGTATTATTGCCTTTTTTGTTGACGTTAGAATAAACTACGGCACATAAGTACACGTACTTCAGTTAGAAAACCAGTCTTTTTGTGGATTGAGTTTTCTCCTGATTGCCACTTGACGATTTCCCTCTCGAAAGAATTGATCAATTCAATAAGTATGAAATGATCCACGTTCAGTCAATATAATACAGACCAATAAGAAAGATATTGTGATTCTTAGTCGCTCCTCTTCGCCATAACCCACTTCTTGAGGCCGAAGAGGATAAAAAAGCCTTAGTGTAAGTAAATGTAAAGTAGCCTTAGTGTTCTAGCTCCGATTCAATCAAGCGTATTTTTAGAGTACGTAGGCTCAGCATTAAAATCTGAATAAAGATCACCAAGGGGATCACCACTGGGATTATATATAATATATTTTGGTTTTGGTTAGTTATTCCTTGAATATTCAAACTATGTTTTCCTGCAAACAGTCAATCTCTACGATTTCGACAAAAAACTTTTTCTGGGCGTTTTAAGGTGTCTAGATCAAAATAAGCAAATATCCGTCCGCCGTCCAGGCCGTTATCGGTAGTAGAAAACATTTTAAAAATCTGAAACTGTGGTCAGGGACCCGTTGGTCCTTGAAACTTTTCAGCCCGATCAAACCCAATTTGGGAGGGGTAAAAAACGAGTTTTTCAAAACGCCCACTGAGAGAGGTCATGGGTCAAAATTGGTATCTTTCAAAAGTGGATTTCTGAGATTTCTGGTACCTGGGCTTGTAGCGTATCATTTTCTTCTAAATTTTGGACACTGAATAGATTGGGATGAGTCTCCATGCTCCTGATCCGTGGAAAACCAACCCCTGTGTATGAATTTGCAGAGTTTTTTCCCTTATTTTCAGCCCCTCGCCCACGCACAAATCAATCGTATTGAACTGGAGGACAAGCGAATAACGAAATTAAATAAGACTAGGTTAAAATAGAGTATAATGTTATAAAAACAAAGACATGAAACAATGAATCAGAACAAAGCAATGTATAACGCTGACCATTACAACCGTGGAGGAATCTTTTTCTACCACGTAAAATATTTTATTCGTATCATCTCCTTCTGCTGCCTTACTAAATTATATCTGCGATATTAAACCGTCGAGTTAGAGAGAAAATTCGTTGGGTGCGTAGAATATAGAGTTGCCACAGCGGATATATATGAGCCGGCTTCGAGCATCATAGGAGTGTAGGCACTTACTTTGCATGGGTAGGGTAATTTCCCTAGGGATGTCCATCCCTCTTTAACAGTTTTCCCTCGCCTAGATAGCTAATACTTTATTTGAGAGAGGGACAAACTGTATTCGTTTACTCAGATAATTTTATAATTTTTTTTTTTTTTTTCAGAGAAAACTCTTGATTTTCTAGAGAAGTTGAACCAAGATGGTACCTTGTACAATGACCATAATATATACAGGATGTCCCACGAATTGCCCCCCCCCTCCCTTCCCTATCATATAATCGTTCAAGTAGGATATCTGTCAATTTTTTTCTGCAACGATCACAAATATCATATTTGCGCATATCACGCAACTGCCCAACCATGCGCAAGAACACCAACTTTCTTACTTCAAGTAGGAACCCCATTTTTTTTTTTTTCTTTGCAGATTTGAACTCTACCTAAAATGATCCCTCAACCAGATTTCTTGATTGCGCGTGACCGATCCAGCGAACACGCAAAGTTGTGCAACCCCAAAATTGTCAAATAGTGGATGATGTTGGAGTCTAATGTGTGGCACATGAATTTCACGTTAAAAAAAAAGTTCGGTCATTATTTTAAGAAAATTGAGTCGAATCAAGAAACGAATAGTATCACGTGAATCAGTGTTAATAACAATGAAAATTCATGTGCCACACATTAGAGCTCACCATCATCCACTATTTGGCCATTTTGGGGTTGCGCAACATTGCGTGCTCGCTGAACCGGTTGTGCGCAATAAAAAGAAATTGGTTGAGGTATACAATTTTCATGTATTTTGGGTGGAATCAAATACGAAATTGCAATAAAAAAATTGAAGTTTCCAAATAAAATAAGAATGTTAATGTCACTAGCGCATGGTCGCGCAGTTGCGCGGGGTACGCAAATATGATATTTGAGGTCCTTTGCAAAAAAATTTGAAAATTGAATCCAATTTTTTTTTTTAGTCCCATTTAGACGATTTAACGTGGGGAGGGGGTAACTTGTGGGACATCCTATATAAGGCAGTATGGCAATGTACCCTCGTGCGATACCCCTGAATGGTATTTCATGTGTTTTTGTAAGCATGGATCTTACCTATACAGAAGAATGAATGGCAAAGGAGACGTTTTCAAACTTCTTCGGAAGTACAAGATGTACATTGTAACGAGAACAGTCACCACCTCTACCTCATTCGTTAATTTAGTTCAGAAACTTGTCAACGACGACTCAGGGGAGTTTATTAATTAATGACATCAACCTGGTCGCTAAAAAACGAACTCCTTCGTCAAGGTAACTGTGGGTGAGAGCGGTATCCTGCTTACTTCATTTAAAAAGTATGAAAGAAGAAGTTAAGCGATTGTCATTGTGGCACTAAACTCGACGGCAAAAGGATCAAATTCTTCACTTCCCTTTTGGAAGTTTTCTTCGAATTTTCTTGAATAACTCAAGAGGGACTATCCTGACTCACTCCACAATGTCCGGTGAGCTGATAGCTTCGTAACCAATCCTGATGGCTCGATCGAGTGGAGCCGAGTTAATCCACAAGGACCGGAGTTGTGGAAACAAACAAAAACAGTAACCGGAACAGCGAATTGGGGAAAAGGCCATTAAAGGTATTTCCCCACGGCGTTCACGCAGTTTTCTCATGGAAAGATTAACGGAATGGCTCCAACAGTAGCATTATAACTGAGTTAGCCTGTAGCGCGTTTGTTCGAGTTCAACATTATACCGTTCTGTGTTTCTCACGTTTTCTAAATGGATTTCACTTTTAATTTTTTTTTTTCCTCATCCCCGATTTGTGGTGCGATAAGTTTCCTCATTACTCACAAATAGTTTGTAAAATGACGATAATTCATTCGATCATTGGTAAGAGACGCTTTTCAATACGGTTGTGAAGAGGAATTTCTCAACAATATTTGAGCAATCTTTGGGGGAGCTCGTTTTAATCGAAACACGCCCTCATAAGAATACTCAACCACTTGGGTTCTTCTCTATTCCTAAAAACGAGGTAATGGAATCTGGAGTTATTCAAGCCTGGCACCGTTTCAAGGGTTATCGAGCTTGAAGGCGCTCTGCGGTGAAGTAGTTTAATATAGACGCTGGCAAAAGACAATGACGTTGTGGCAGCCAATTATGAGACGTCCCTAATTTTCAAACAAGACCTTGTCTTCTTTCGGCAATTAAAGCCTCCTTAAGAGATCGTGGTATATTTATAGAATCGCTCCTTCTCAATGTCTTCCTGAATCTACTGGTGCAGGAATTGGTGAGTCATGAGGTAAATTGTCTTGGAGTCCGGGTATGGATCGAAAGTGAACGTCAGAAGAGATAGCTCGTCCAAATGAGGCAGAGGAAAATCACCTTAGGCTCAAGTTTTTGGATCTGCAATGGCCTGATAGTACCCGTCACTGACCAGCAAAAACTGACAAGCGTGACGGTGAATTTGAAGACTATGGTGAACAAGGAAGAGCGTAAACGCGCCTAAACCTAGTAAAATGGTGACCAACCTAAAATAATTGGTGAAATTCCACATAAGAGATCACTTTCAAGACGCTTAGGTACCGATATTCCACGACATCTTAGCAAGTTAGCTATTGTGACAGGGTACTGCGGTCATTTCATTATACAAAGGTGATTAGCGTTAAAAACTTCGAGATATTGTTGGAAACAGTTCTTCAACATGGTCTGATCACTAGCCGTTTTCCAGATATATCGATTTTTGAGATTTGCTTAAAAAATTCAGTACTTACTGACAAAAAAACCCAAAAATCCCTGAACAATTATTTCTCACCCAAATGTGAGTACACCATTCAAATCTACGTGAAATTTGCTACTAAAGACAACCTCGATTGATAGCATGATAACAACTCATGTCATAGCAGTAATATTGACTAATGAAACAAATTCAAAATTTACGAAATTTGATGAATTTACTATGTTGCGTCTTAAATTCAATTCTTTATTTAGGCGCCAACCAACTTCCTAGAAACTTTTTTTTATTTTATGCTCTTTTAAAGAGTCGAAAAATAGCAGGGAGAATGTGAAAAAGTGGAAGCAAAAAAGAAGGAAGGGGTTTGTAAACATTCTTTGGCAACACTGCTAGTTCAATCGCAGTATTATTATTTCGGTTGGTTTTTCCATGAACAATCAACCCATGTTTTCATGCAAAAAGGCAACTCCGGTTTGCCTCAAACATTTTTTCTGGATGATTCAAGGTGTCTAGATGAAAATAAGCAAATGTCCATCCGCCATACACCGTCCACCCCGTTTTTGGTAGAAAAAAAAAATTGCTAGAAATTGGACATTTTGGTCAGAGACCCATTTCCTTCTTTAGTTGGTCCTCGAAACTTCTCAGCCAAGAAACTAATATTGGGAGAGTAGGGGTAAAATTTTGTTTTTTTATAAATGGATTCTCAAGTTTTTCGGCGATATAGGCGTGTGGGGTATCATTTTCCACTAAATATTGCCCGCTGAATCCAATGAGACACGACTGGCACCAACTGGAAGAGGTTATGGGTCAAAATGGGTATCTATCCACTCATTTCGAATGTGTTTTCGAGATTTCTGGTACCTAGGCGTGTGGGGCAGTTTCCACTAATTCCATGCTCCAGGTCCGAGGAATAACCAACCTCTGTAAATGAATTTTCATCATTTTTTATTTAGTTCAGGATGTGCCCCACCTTCAGCAATACATAATCTTTATATTTTTCGAAAATTCGTCTCAATGACGGGGTAGGTCAAGCGCTCGCGTAGTTTGTCGACAGCCGCAATGATACGGGGCTTCAATGTACTCTTGTTTGGCACCTGCGTTAGATAGATCGTCTTCTATGAACCCCCAGATACAACAATACATGGGGGAGGAATCGAGAGACCTTAGTGGCCATGGAACTGTACCCCCCTCAACCAATCCACGTACTGAAGTTCTTATCTCCAGTGAAATGAGGTGGAGCACTGATATCTTATTCAAAATTCTATATTTTGTGTAACATGAAATTGTATTCAACGATTAAGATATGGTGCCAATTAAACGTGTGAGAATCCAAAATGAATTTTGATTGCGATGAGGAGTTCTTATAGGATATCCATAATTTATCCGTCATACTTATGATTGACCTAACCCCTGCCACTCAATTGGGCCCTTTAGAGCTCAGCGCACAGCGACCCTAAAATCTGTGTTAGCGATAATATTGCCAAAATAAATAAATAAATAAATAAAATAAATAAATATTGGGCAAACGCTGCCGCTCAATCGAACACCTGGCGAGTATCTGATGAAGTTGTCCGAATAAACAACTAACTGGAAGTTACGGTAAGCGGATATTTTCCTTTTTTGAACGCAAAATTCCGATAAGCTCTGCTCTAAAGAAGCAGGGGAGACTAGGTACATACGTGTTGCGCGACACCCACACGACCACTACATGTCTCTTCTGTGGTTGACATTCGTCCTCCCCCTTCCCCCCTCGTGCGGTTAGCGGTCGTCTTTTTTTATACGACTCGTCTATCTTCATTAAATTAAAAACTTCGGCTCTCGTGTTTTGGAAGGGAACGGATTATTCGCTGGCGGGTGATGTGACTAACCGCCAGGGATATTATACGCGTGTAACCAACGACAGTTAGAAACTTTCTGCTTCATCTTTTTAACCGTTACCGTTCCACATCCGCGAGTCTGACATATTTTTTGGATGTTTGCTTCGGACTTTGGTTGCTAACACTTCTACGGAAGTAGTACCTATTTGCCGACCTCTCGTTTCTAATCTTTTACGTCTGCACTCTTCCCCGTGAAAAACACTCCGCTCTGATCTGTACCAGGAAAAGAGGAAGTGGCTGATTCGCGAAAAGTTTTTCAGGCTATAAATTCTACCCGACCTCATGTATTGTTACACCTAACACATTCTGACAGTTGACTCGATTCCTATTTTGAGTACTGTTCGCGCCTATACAAGACCAAAGGTCAACGGGTCGACGAATTTCGACTCGGACCTCAACAGGTTAATTTCGTAGGTCAACATAGAACGGGTTTACTTTCCCAGATGTTTACCCTACGGGGGTACCATGTTGAACGGCAATCGTTTGAAGTGACCGACCATACGGTGAGAGAAGACGTGATTGAACCACGCTTCGTGATCAATGCCTCGTTCAATGCAAACAGCGAATGTTCGGAGTGAAGCAATGAACATTATAGGTGCTCCAGTGCCACTCACATAGGCGGTAGTCTAGAGGCTCATCAGTTTCGTCATTCATCACGGATCGGATTACCTTCACTTTGTGGTTGCGGATGACGAGGAGTCCGTTTTCTCTTGCAAAAAATAACCATGGAGTAAATAAAGATTTCATCTTGTGTCGTCGGTTGATACGTTAACTTTGAAATTGAAAGCATACTGTTTCCGATCCTATATATGGCGTTATTTCGTTAAATAGAAGATTTTCCATTCCAAATTTATTGGAAAACCTCTCATTTGAAATGGGAAACCTCCGACCTGAATAGTAAAACCTCAAAATTGATGTGTCATCAATTCGGAAGCTAATCGTTGCGTTGAAACTCCAAATAGATGTGTAAAACCTCCAGTGTGAAATGGGAAACCTCTGATACAAATTACAAAACCTCAAAATTGATGTGTAAAACCTCCAAATTTAAGCGTAAAATCACCAATGTAAAATGGGAAACCTCCAATTTGAAATAAAAAACCTAAAATTTGAAATAAAAAATCTCCAATTCGAAATGGAAAACCTCTAAATTGATGTCTTATCGATTAGGAGGTTAATTGATGACTTAAACCTCCAAATTGATGTGTAAAACCTCCGATGTAAAATGGGAAACCTCCGGTTCGAAATGGGAAACCCTCGAAATGATGTGAAAAACCTCCGAATTGAAACGAAAAACCTCCAGTTTGAAATGGGAACCTCCAATTGGATGTCTAAAACCCGTGAAATGTATGTTTGAAACTTCGAAATTGATGTGTTAAACCTCAAATTTGATATTTAAAACCTCCAATTCGAGATGGGAAACCTCCAATTTATAGTCAGAAACCTTAAAATTACTGTGTAAATTTTACTGTATTTTGCTATATTTGATTGAACGCGCGGCTTTACATTTCTATGTTCGACGCTCGGGGGATTAAATTATATTTAAAAGTACCAATGATACTGCTTGGTAATAGCTAGTTTCTCACTGGGGTGGATTCAACGTTCGCAAACTCGTTCCAAAACACATCATTTCTACCAAGGCCAAAACCGAAATAATCATTTAACCGCATATACTAAGGGAATGACGCATATCTCTGAAAGAGGCCGAAACGTTCGAATCAAACTGTTACGGCTGGTAGCCAATGAGAAGTAAGGGTCCCACGAAAAATAGCTGGCTGAGCGGAAACCGTAAGTAGCAATGTTGTTCCGAGAAAAACCAAAGAATCCGGAAAGGAAGAACGAAAAACGCAGTTTCAGGACTAAGGTTAGGATAATATTCTCATTCGCAACTGATGCAATATTCATCGAGATGAGAGGAAGGGAAGAGTGTTAGGATATTTGGTCTCGACCATATGAAGGGGAGATGGAAACTGAAAACGCTGGGAGAACCTTCGTTTCATCGTTCCAGAACTTGAAATAGCCCCATAGCTGAGCATTATCATACAAACCGTTCGAAAAAAATAATAATAAAGAACCATTCGGAGAGCCCTTATCGTAGCGAATTCTTTATTCTTGAGACGTTCCAGGTGCAATAAAAACCCCATCGAGCGGATGAATTTCTCAACACCTTATGAAACTGTTGCATTGAAACAACGTGAACGGATAACGAGTTATGTCAACGAACAACCAACGGAACCTCATATACTCGACTAATGTGGAAGATTCAATAAAAAAATATCTCTCCTGCTGTTTGACGAAATATCACAGTTATTCCTTGAATAATCATGTTTTCATGCCCTAGGTCATGGGGACATTTTTTTATACGCTTCATGATGTCAAGACCAGAAAAGATAAAATGACCGTCCGCCGTAAGCTGTCCGCGACAAATGGTCGTTTTTGGTAGTAGACAATTTTCTAAAATCCTGAAATTTTGGTCAGATACCACTTTCCGGCTCCTCTAGTGTTGGTCATCAATATTTTCCAGCCCAAGCGGACCAAATTGGGAGATTGGGGGGGGGGGGGGGTTAGTCGCAATTTGTTTTCAAAAAAAGGTATCTAGGCATGTGGGGGTCGAATTGATACCTACCTACCTATTTTGTAAACACTTTTTGATTGATTATTCTTTGAATAATCAACCTATGATTTTCTGCAAAAAGTCAATCTCTCCGATTCGGCCCAAAATAATTTTCTGGACATTTCGAACAATGGAAATACACATTTTGACCCCTCCCCACCCAAATTTGGTCTGATCGGGCTGAAAAGTTTCAAGGACCAACCAGACCGGGAAAGAACCCCTGACCCAAATTTCAGATTTTTAGAAATTTTTGCGGACATTTGCTAATTTTGATCTAGACAACTTGAAACGTCCAGAAAAAATGTTTGGGCCGAATCGGAGAGATTGACATTTGGCATGAAAACAGGTTGATTATTCAAAGAATTACCAATCAAAACCACATACAAAATAGGTAGGTAGGTACCAATTCGACCCCTACACGCGTAGATTCCTTTTTGGTTGGTTATTCCTTGAATAATCCACCTATGTTTTCATGCAAAAAGTCAATCTTTCCGATTCGGCCCAAACAATTTTTCTGGGCGTTTCATGGTGTGTGGATCAAAAACATAGGTTGATTATTCAAGGAATAACCAACCAAAAACCAAAATGTCCGTCCGCCGTCCGCGCCGTTTTTGGTAGTGGATATTTTTCTAAAAATCTGAAATTTGAGTGAGGGGTCTGTTCTCGGCCCATGACGGTCCTCGAAACAGCCAGGTCGGACCAAAGTTGGGCGGGGTAGGGGTCAAAATGTGTTTTTGAAAAATGGATTTTCGAGATTTTGGGGGATCTAGGCGAGTGGGGTATCATTGTCCACTAAATATTAGACGCTTAATCCAATGAAATGGGTCCCAGAATGATTGGCACCCACTGGAAGAAGTTATGGGACAAATTGGGTATACATTACCCATTTTGAATATGTGCTTTCGGAATTTCTGGTACCTAGACGTGTGGGGTATCATTTTCCACTAAATTTTGGACCCTGAATCGATTGGATTGGGTCCGGGACCCGCCACACCCACTGTTTCCCCTATTCCTCTCATGATGTAAATGAAAAATGTATGAAATGAATGAAAATGTAATGAAATTAGTCTCCGTACGCCTGGTCCGAGGAATTACCAACCCCAATCCCTGTTAAAGACTTTGCAACGTTTTATTTTAATCAGTCACCGATATTGTGTGTAATTATGCCCAACTCGTACATTTATTTCTCGTCCAACGGTTCAGACGACGATGCTCCGCCCGGTGTTATGTTACATGATGTCATGGTACTCGTACGCACAGAGAAAGTGTTAATTTCAACTTAAGGGACCCAACTTAAGGAACTTAATCCTGGGCTGTCAATTTGCGACAAAAATTCGAAATTCGCAAGGTACCATTAGTTAATTAAATTGGCACGTACGTCAAGTTATTCACTTACCTCTCAAATAACAAATCTTTTTCTTTTTTGACCACTTACTATACCACCTACTTCTTTACTTGACTTTTTCTCCTGGCCATTACTTGCATAGTTGAGTTTCAATTTCGGATTTTCGTAGCAAATAACGGCGCATGATTCCTTGAGTTGAGTCCCTCAAGTTGATATAAACACATTCTCTGTGCGTACGTGTACCATAACATCGTGTAACACAACACCCTGGGAAACATCGTCGTCCGAATCCTCGGACGAGAAATTATTAATAACGCGTTGGACATACTATCCCTCCGTCATCAAAACATGAAGCACCATTGCAGTGTGGCGGTAAAAGTCTTGAGTTTTGCTCGTTTAGGTGTCCCAAGCACGAGGAAGGTTACAACAAAATACACACACCACAACAATTCACTCTATATATCAAGTAGAACACGAGAGTTGGAGTGAAAGGTTTCTAAGAACAGGAAGTTCTCCTACTCTTCGTAATTTCAATGTGAAGAGTATGAGATGAAGATTCGTAAACCGTGGAGTGAACAGTTTCTAGGAATAGGCCCCTGGTACCCGAATCCATTAGCGGTGGAATTCGAAAGCATCAATAATGTAATAAAATCAATTTGTGAACAACTTGTACCCGGAACGAATATATAAATTGGAAATTGAAAAAGAAAAATTACTCACCGTACTGATGGAGGGCGAGGTTTCTTTCGGCCTTAGACTTGAACTTGCGGTTTCCATCAGCCCGCTCTCGTTCTGAAAATAAGTTATAGTTCGTTATACTTTTCCAAATCGTATAGGTTCAAGAATTAAAATACAAAAGGAAATTTCATGACTCATACGCGTGTACTAAGGAGGAACACCAGTGGAAATGCAGTAACAATGACCATTGAGATCATTCATAACAACACTGCAAATTCATTCCGCTAGCCGCGTCGTTTTGGTTGGTTATTCCTTGAATAATCAACCTATGTTTTCATGATAATGGTCAACCTCTCCGATTCGGCTCAAAAATTTTTTCTGGACGTTTCATGGTGTCTGGATCAAAAAACATAGGTTGATTATTCAAGGAATAACCAACCAAATCAATCAATCAACCAATAGTGTTTTTTGAAAAATGGATTTTCGAGATTTTGGGCGATCTAGGCAAGTAGGGTGTCATTTTCCACTAAATTTTGGACGCTGAATCCAATGAAACGGGTCCCAGAACGATTGGCACCCACTGGAAGAAGTAATGGGTCAAATTGGGTATATATTACCCATTTTGTACATGTGTTTTCGGGATTTCTGGTACCTAGGCGTGTGGGGTATCATTTTCCACTAAATTTTGGACGCTGAATTCAATGATGTGTGTCCCAGGACGATTGGCACCCACCGGAAGAATTTATGGGTGAAAATGGGTATGTATTCACCCATTTTGTATGTGTCAGGATTTCTGGTTCAAAATGTGTATTTCGAAAAATGGATTTTCGTGATTTTTGGCAATTTAGGCGTGTGGGGTATCATTTTCCTTTAAATTTTGGACACTGAATCCAGAAATTGGGTCCCGGAACGATTGGCACCCTCTGGATGAGGTTAGGGGTCATGGTGGGTATTTATCTACCCATTTTGAATACGTGTTTTCGAGATCTCTGGTACCCAGGCGTGTGGGGTATCATATTCCACTAAATTTTGGACCCTGAATCGATTGGAATGGGTCTGGGACCCGCCACACCCACTGTTTCCCCCATTCGAGGAATAACCAACCCGTGTGTAAGAATTTGCAGATTTTTTTATTATAGAAAATTTGCTGAAAGTTTGACATTTTGGTTAGAGACCCGTTTCCGGGACTTCTTGGTCTCAGGAACTTTTCAGCCCTATCGTTCAAAGTTGGGGAAGGTAGGGGTAATAATGTGTACTTTGAAAAATTGATTTTCGAGATTTTCGGTGATATAGGTGTGGGGTATCATTTTTGACCAAATGTTGGATGCTGAATCGATTGGAATCAGTCCGAGACAATCCACATTCTCTGTTTTCCCCATTTTTCCCATGTTTCTGGTCTAATGGATGAACAACACCTGTGTAAGAATTTGCAGTGTTTTCGTCACTATATAACTACTACTACACATGTCGCCAACCAACAGCAGTATCAATCATGTTTCTTCCACTGAAATTACGTAACACCCACCGCCCTCCAGAATTTAAAACTGTCCCGCGGCTATATTAAATCGATTATATTATCTACGGTCGTGTGGGTGAGGTTACTACTTGGATGGGTGACTGCTTTAAACCGCTTATCCGTGTATTTCTTTACAATCGTTGCGGTCTCATGCACTCTCCACCTCGTCTCATAGAAGGACAACTGGCCACGTCTACGACAGCCATAGTTCTTGGTGAAAGGGAGACCTTTACTTTGCTTTACTAATCACAAGAAATATTGATAACACGGGATTGGTGGTCTACATTTCCGCCGTCTTGTTCTTGACTAGGTAATTCAGGTAGATGTGTCATCGTTATTGAATTAATAGTACATACAATCAATTATGGAAATAAAGGGAACGACGGAAACGTGCGAAGCGCGAAGTGAATTTACATGAGCCTTTCCTACTAACAACAGAACCCAAGCAGGATCGCACACACCATTCTCCAGCGTTCCGACTACTAACCACTAACGAGGCTCTGCTTAACGACCGTAAACTGGGAATAAACGCAGTGAGTGGGGAAACTGTATCATCAAAGGGAAAAAATTTCGGCCATTTGTTCAAATGGCTTTGCTGTTACTTCACGAGCCGAAAATATGGGAGGGTTTTACATAGAGTTGTCGGACGGAGGATCGGCGATCATGCCCCAACTGGACCTTCTTCCTATTGCCCCTTTTTCGCTCATCCCCTGTTCACCCGAGACTCCATTTCAAGTTAAATGTGGACATTTATCAAATTAATACGAGCTTTAAAACCCAACTATATATCCTTGAGTGCCACCTCTGTTATAGCAGATAAACTTTATCCCTAGCCGTAAAAAATAAATCTTAATGGAATGTCCCGGTAGGTTCAGCATATCCACATTCGTACATTGTGTTTCTACACATCAATCGTTCGTTGTTCAAGTCATTTACTTATGTAGAAACATTTCACCATAGAACAATACCACTGAAGATACATTGAGAGGCGTCTGTCTCAAACGGGTTGGATACTATGCAAAAAGTTTCTTGAGCCCCCAATCTAAGTCACGCCTTTACTTCCGATATAAGTTTTATTTTCCATGATTTTGGCAAGAGAACGGGGAAGTATAAAATCGAACATTTGTTCTGCTGCGCAGTGGCCACAGTCAAAATATTCCTCCGAGGAACCTTTGTGCAGAGAAACTTCCGTGCAGCTGTTTGCAAACGTTAGCTATTCTCTGTTTGGCCGATCCAACTCCAGCTATTTCTATTTCTATTCCAGCTGTTTAGCGGACGCTCGGCCAACCGTACAGACTGTTTTGAGGATTGCAGTGGCCATTAGTAATCGATACTACCCGACCTACCTACCTATCGCCGACCGTAGCCAGGCATCAAATGGCGGTAATTTAAATAAATAAAAAAATTAAAGTACAAAATGAGATAACAAAACACGATAAATAAAAGTGAAAAATTACAGAAGTACGGTTATGTCACCTGATAGGAAGGGATCTCGATGCGCAATCGAGATCTGCATGCATTCGATAGTATGAGTCTGATAACAAGGGAGGCCACTTATACTGGAGTTTAGCCTGGCCTTGAGGGATGAAACATCGATTTTGTGGTTCAATGTTCAATGTGATTGCCTACAATGCAGACATGCCGTTATTATTGGAATATCGAGGTTTTTTTCGGTGTTCAATGCTATATTAACCTTCAAGCTTCCGCGCTAATCCGAGTCCCACCAGCGTTCGCGCGACGGTCATTGACCACTGACCATTGACCATCATTGTCCACATGTTTTTTTGTCATTATCATGCGGTTTCACGTACTCTACTGCAGCAGTGTGAACAGAAGACGGAGGGCACTAGTCGACAAGTTCCTTTTCTATTAAAATACTTTATTAAAAAATATGTATGCAGGCCTCCATTCATCTAATAGCCCTCTCTCCGGGAACAAAAACTTTTTCTTCGAAATTTTTGGCAAAAAAATTTTTTTTAACCTTAACACTGGTAATTTTAAGTGCCTATCATGTGTAAAGGCCAAAGGAAAATATAAACTCTTCAATACAGAAACAATGAAAAAACGTAAGCCGTCGTCTTCCTGGTCCATATCATCGTGTTCTTCGATTTCCAAGTCTACGTCCGAGTCGTGATCATTCAGTTCGATGTCTTCAGGCTCAAAATCTGGGTATGTATCTACCCATTCTGTATATTTGTTTTCAAGATTTCTGGTACCTAGGCGTGTGGGGTATCATTTTACACTAAATTTTGGACTCTGAATTGATTGGAATGGTCCGGGTTCCGCCACAACTACTGTTTCCCCCATTTTCCCCGTGTTAAAGAAATGAATCTCCATGCGCCTGGTCCGAGGAATAACCAACCCGTGTGTAAGAATTTTTTCGACATGAATCGATGACTTTGATGTCAACATCTATGTTATCTTTCTATGTTCCTTGGACGCACCACGACTTTGGCGTTGGCCCCTTACCCAGAACTTCACCACCGACTTATCTTTGTGGCGATAAATTATGAAATCCGATTTGTCAACAGGTGGCATTTTCTTCAAATCTTAATCATTATACGTTTTTGGCGCAACGTTACCTTATCAAAAATGGCTTTGGTTTGAGCTGATGTTATCGGTTTGATGATTCATGGACCGATTCATTGTAGACTAGGCCATCATTCAGCTGTCGTCCCAGCTCACGGAGTAGCCAATGTTCGGTATTTTTGAAGTACGTTAGTGCAGCGGATTTTAGTGGATTTTTTTCTGGTTTTCTCGCACCCTCTGAGCATTTCTTTGACGATTTTCACTCCTGATACGTGCCCCTGGCTGTAGTTTGGGCTACTAATTGTTTGTTGATGTGATGTTCCGTCAGATATTCTCTGAATTCCCCATTCCCGAATGGATTGTAGTTGGATATGACTTCGTCTGGAAATTCAAATCTAGCGAACATGCAGGGGCAAACATTGAACCCCTGCTCAGTACCTATCCGACTCAGCTTTTCAAATTCGATCCATCGTGAGTAATAATCAATCGTGACCAAATACGGCATGCTCTTGAATTCAAGTATTGACCATGGGCGACCAGGCCTTACCCACATCAACCCAACAATCTCAAGAACTCACAAGGGTGTTTGATTTTGTCGCTCGAACGAAGGAGAAAGAGAAAGCGAAAGAAACCATAAAGAGAAATCGTAGGTATTTCAGGTTCTGTAGAAATTATAGAAGGTGTAAAACTCCACGTTTAATACTAGGATTGCGGAAGAAATAAGGAATCGGTTCGGGTATAGACGTTTAGCCCGAGCGAGCCTCGTCCTCGGTTGTTTACTCCACATCGAAGCGCATCCTCTCCTTTTTACGACCCACGTTACTTGCTGGTCCCTACCCTCACAACCAATTTCTTCTTTTTCTTCGTCGAAACTGGAATTCCTTCCGACATACTTCCTCCACCTTCTGTTGCGTAACACCAGTGATTCGACTACACCAAACTGGATGGCCAGAATGAAAATACCTCTGTCCTATAGTGGGACGGTAACTTTGTCATCAGTACACTTCCTTAGTGAAGAACCCATATCGCATAAATTCACATAGCATGTCCACATCAACTGAAAACTTTCCAGGTGAAATTTATCATTTAGTACAAACAAATCAGGCAATGCGTTCCATTACTCGTTCTTTCCGAATCAAACGATTTTCGAAAAAAGGCTACAAAGTGATACCATCTTATTACAACGAATTTTTCATTGCTTTAATTTCTTTTCATGCCTAAAGTAATGTGTCAACCAGTTCCGGGCTGGGCTTCAACGTGGGAAAAGGAAGTGAGGTTTTTAGTGGGTACAAATCTTCACATACCCGGGTCTTTGGTTGCGGTCCCCCCCCCCCCCCCCCCCCGATATCTTATAAAAATTTTCCTCACCTTCCTCCAAAAAAAAAAAAAAAAAAAAAAATTCTTTTCTTATTTCAAGTAAACGGCTGAAGGCAACAAAAAGGAAAAAAATATCCTCGTAGAAAAGTGCAGGAACGCATTTTGGTTTAGAAAGAACGAGTACCTATTGTAACCATTGACTAGAAAGAACCAGCAACTATCCTTGCAATAAATGATCAAAAAATGAAAATGAAAATTCATCCCCAATGGTTGATTATTACTTGGAGACAGATTATGGAGAAAACAATGATCATGGAGTCTCCCCGACTCATTGAAAACGATTAGCATCCGAAATTCAGTGGAAAATGATAACTCACATAAGTAGGTGGGTACCCATTTTGACCCATACCCATCATATGTGGGCGCTAGTTGGTCTGACACCCATCTCAATGGATTCAGCGTCCAAAATTTAGTTGAAAATGATATCCCAAACGCCTGTATTGCCAAAAATCTCGATATTCACTTTTCAAAACAACAGGCGTTGGTAACACCTTGGACCAGAAGCATGGAGGCCCAAATTCCATTTGATTCAGCGTCCAAAATTTAGTCGAATATGATACTTCACACACATAGATCGCCCATAATCTCGATATTCCATTTTTCAAAATACACACTTTGAACCCCCCCCCCCCCTTCCCACCAATTCTACAGTACCAGGTCTTCAGTTCCAGTTAGAGCCGGAAACGGGTCCCTGATCAACATTTTAGACTTTTAGAAAATTTTCTACTAAAAAAAACGGCGTGTACGGTGTACGGTCGATGTTCTAAAAGCACATCTAATGTAGAAAACATTATCATTTATTTCAAATAAACCTATCAAGTGTCAGAGCGAAATAAGGGAGTGTCAGCTACAACATAGGGTTCGAGAAAGCATAATACGAGAAGCATAGAATTAAGTTAAGCTCGAGCTAATTTCCTTTCGACAGAACTTCAAAACAATAATCATATTTTCCCAAAGTTAGCTCCTTAGATGGGAAAAATCATGAGAAGGAAATTCGAGTTATTAATGGGTTTTTTCTTTCCACCCGAAGCGAAAATGATGTTTCTCTGCTTTGGACTACAATATTCTATTACAGCAACCCCTTCGGCTGCTGTTCCCTTAGCTGTTGAGCGGCATTCACGCGGAACAAAATTTTCGATTGCAACACGATCATGGGTTTAATGGACAAAAGTTGCAGGAGAATGAGTTCTGTGCGAGTTACTGAACAATGAGATGATTGAAAATATCGGGAATTCATATTTCTAAATACACCGTTCCATCCTACCCCTACCCAACCACCAATTCGGTCCAATCGGGCTGATACCGATGGCAGTGGAAAATTTTATAAAAATCTGAAATTTGGATCAGCGATTTGTTTCCAGTTCTAGTTGGTCTTCTAACCTTTCAGCCCGATCGGACCGAATTCGGGTGGGGTAAGGGTCAAAATGTGTTTTTTGAAAAATGGGTTTTCCAGATTTTCGGCGATATAGGCATGTGGGGTATCATTTTCGACTGAATTCTGGTCGCTGAATTCAATGAGACAACTCCCAGAACGATTGGCGCCCACCGGAAGAAGTTACGGGTCAAAATGGGTATCTATCTGCCTATTTCGAATGAATTTTAATCATGATTTCTGGTACCCAGGGGTGTAGGGTATCATTTTCCACTAAATGATGGACCCTGAATCGATTGGAATGAGTCTCCATGCTCCTGATCCGAGGAATAACCAACCCCTGTGAATGAATGTGTCGCGCTTTTGATCTAGATACCTTTTAACGTTAACTGTCGAATTTTGGGGCAAATCGGAGTGGTTGTATTATTGCATGAAAACACGTAATATGTTGTACTAATGCGTAGCACTTACATAGTTAGCAGTTTTGTCATTAATACAACACAATAGATAGGGGGTAACTACGGTGCTCGTCTGAGTAATGAAGTACTATTAGAACTTTGCAGTAATTATCTGTAACTCAGGAATAGCAATAACAAATGGTCGGTTATTATAGCGAACTTCAGTCTAAGAGTGCTGAAGTAAGCCGTAATCAGTTCGAGGTAGAGAGTGGAAACAATGCTAATGATACCTTAATAGGGAAAATTGAGGAGATGAAACTTCTATGTTGTAGACAAAATCGTTCATTTCGAGTGCTCGGAATGTCGGAAAATCCGGTTGAGAGTTACAATTAATTCAGGACTCCGATTGATGTTTCAAAGGGGAGAGGTGTGCCTCGCTCATGATTCGGTAACATTTTCATTCGCGAAATGCTCCCAGTTCCCGCCCTCGGTCAAAGCGAACAGTTTCAATTCTCTTAAGAATCCTTGAAAACCAATTAGGCTTCACTGAAATAACTACCGTACTAAACTTCATCGAATTCTCCTTTTATGGTAGAAGCGCGAGCGAATTCCGTTTTTCGAGAAAAGTTGGGATCTAAAGACCCTAAATGACGCGGGAGAAGGGCTATTAAGCTGGAATTTATGAAGAGCGAACTGTTTGAGAAGACGCTAAGCTTCGAAAGAGCCAAAAAAGAAAGAAAGGAAGAGTTTGTTGTGTCTGCTTGGTTGATAGTTATTTTTAAACGCATATTCCGATTTCATTATAAGACCTAAGACTGTGGCCTCGCAAGTTGAGGCGCTCTGTCTGCACAACGCCGAATGATTCATTTCGTTTATTGTAATGCGGATGTTATCTTCGGACGAGTCATCATTGAATTTAGATTTGTGTGAAGGAGTCATAAACTTCTTTTCAAAACGCATAAAAACGAACTGGGAATCACGATAACTCTCATAGTTTGGAACTATGCGTCAGAATATGTACAAAATTACAATCTGTTATTTTATTTGCACTAATATTGTCATGCTTGGCTGCTCATAACTAGTAGGTGTCGTAATCAATCAATACAGGAATATTAGAATATCAATGAAATCGTACAGATTCATTCCACAATAGGATGGGTACGGCTCATCTCAATGATAAATTCGAAAGGGTCCAATATCTTTTGAATCAGCATTCAGCACAAAGGGAAATCTAACCGTCTTTTGAATCAACTCTAAAGTGGGCTCGGCAGTCCGCAGGCATGAAAATAATGAAAGTGAGTGAATTATTCAACATTTAATTATTTTATATTAAGGAACGGTGAGTGAAAAACAATATTTTTAAGAAAAGAGAATAAGGGGAGTACCAAACTGAAATTCCTAGGCGGGAGATTGAAAAATGAATTGAACGATAATTAAATACCATTGAACTAAGTAGTAAGAAGTGAAGAGATAGAAGTCAGCATTTATTAAAGTTGAGGGGGTTCCAAGCCGACGAAAGAAAGAAAAGAAAATAAGGGGAAAGAACCAATGGAGGGAAGAGTCAAAACTGAGTCAGCATTGGGTAATCAGAAAGCGGTCACAACGAGATCAATGCTCGAAACGGACGATCCAATACGTCCAAAATAACAGATGCAGGAGATTCGGGAAGTGAAATCTGTTTCCATGAAGAGCACATAGAGTCGAGCATATTATCAGTGGATCCCTTTTCCCGTTTTATGTGATGTTCGCCATTAAACGAGATTCTCATAGCCCCCCACCACCCACTACAAAAAACAATTTACTTACGGTATTTGGGCAACTGTCGAGACTATTCTCGCATTAGAGGAACCAGGAATTTTTCGAATATAATTAGGTTTATTCAATAATTAATTAATAAAACGCTGCAAATTCTTTCACAGGGGTTGGTTATTCCTCGGGCCAGGAGCATGGGCACTCCAATCGATTCAGTACACAAAATTTAGTGGGAAATGATACCCCACACGCCTATATTGCCAAAAATCATGATAACATACATTCGAAATGGGTAGATAGATACCCATTTTGACCCATAACTTCTTCCGATGGTTGCCAATCCTGGTTGCCAGGACCTGTCTCATTGAATTCAGCACCCAAAATCTAGTCGAAAATAGTACCCCACAGATCCTTAGATACCCCTTAGATTGCTAAAATCTCGAAAATATTTTTTTCAAAAAACACATTTTGACCCCCAGCGACCCATATTTCGTCCGATCGGGCTGAAAAGTTTTGAGTACGAACTAGAGCCGGAAAAGAGTCCCTGGCCCAAATTTCAGATTTTTATTAAATTGTCTACTACCAAAATCGGCGTGGATGTCGGTCGCACAATTCGTAGGTAGGTATCAAAAATCTTGAAAACACTCGTTCGAAATGGGTAGATAGATACCCATTTTGACCCATAACTTCTTCCGGTGGTTGCCATTCGTTCCAGGACCTGTCTCATTGAATTCAGCGACCAAAATTTAGTCGAAAATAAAGTGGATAGATAAAAATTTTGACCCAATCATTGGGTGGCAATCATTCCTGACCCGTCTCATTGGATTTAGCATCCAAAATTAAGTCGAAAATAATATCCCACACGCCTAGCTCGCTAAAAATCTCGAAAATCCATTTTGCGAAGTACACATTTTGACATTTCCCCCCCCCTTTCACCAAATTCGGTCCGATCGGGCTGACATTTTTTGAGGACCAACAAGAGCCGGAAATGGGTATCTTACCTGAATTTCATATTTTTTAAAAATATTCCTACAACAATATCGGCGTTGACGGTGGACGGACAGGTGCTTATATTGATCTGGACACCTTGACACGCCCAGAAAATTTTTTTTGGGTCGAATCGGAAGGATTTACTTTCTGAATGGAAACAAAATTGACCCATTTCAGACCCATAGGTACACCGCGTTATAAAAATGAGGAAATTAAAAATCCTTAATGATTGTCCAGGCTAGAAAGCGCTTTTCGGTCGCACTAGTTAACATGAGATAATATTAGGTCCTGTTTTGTAATCTGTTGAGTTACACACTTCTAAACAAGGGGTGGTTCATAATTTAACATTTTAGTGTCTTATCAAGGATCTAAGTCTTAAAAAACCTCGAAACTCACTTCACCCAGTCACCGTTTTTGGCGATTAGGCCGCCAAATTCGAGCCACAACAGAAACCTTAAAGGACTCACTAAACAAATTTCAAGATTTTTAGAAAAATGTGCCATGCAGTGCCGATATATCAGAGAGCCAGAGAAATCAACTTGCATGGAAACCGAGTTATTATTCAAAGGATATTGAACCGTAACGTGACGTTTTGTATTTACCCTCATCGTTGATTGAAATTATATGTCCTAACCTAAAACAATAAGTAGGGATCAGAGTCGTGTACGACACCTTTCGTGACCCAAAAGGACACGATGGCATGAGAGATGTCAACTATGTGAGTCAAGTCATGTGAATTACGAGTATTTTTTCATTACCAGAAGATGAGAAAATAGCCCACATGCGGCTGTACCGTTTGGCGCATGGAAAAAGATTGTTTTTACTGTCCTTGTTGATGATTAATGAAACTACATTATCTTCTATATCGAAGAGATTAAAGGGAACATATGCTTTGTAGAGTTTTATGTATATTTACCAAGTGAAAAATGATTTTTGGCAATTCGTTTCCGCGAGTGTTCTACACGTATTCCACGTTTTTGGTTCAATACAGTGCCATAAGAGTATTTGATTATTACTGCATGAAACCGTAGAGTACGCAATCGAATGATGAAACAACTCGGGAGACGATAATTAGATGGAGAGTGGTACGAAATAATTGATTGATTCAGTACTGCAGACGAAGGCCCAATGAAAGATCGGGCAGTATAACTAAATCACGAACTGATCGATGACGTTTGAATCCCTATAGATGGCAATTATCTATAGATGAAATTATTCATCGGTTCGTAGGTGGTTGCGCGTAGGTTCTATATATTTGTGATGCGTGTTCAATCCGCAGGGATGTTGAAGGTAATCACTCATCCATAATTGACAACCAACAGCGACCAGCCGAGGAGGGAATTTGTAGGCGACGAAATCTACTCATGTGAATGTAATGGAATGCCTGTTCGAGCTGGTAAATTGAGAATACGGAGGGAGAATGGGGCAATTTTCCCATTCGAATGCGGTTGGCGGGAACGCCTCGATACTCACAAACCAGTTGATCATGATTAAGGCAAGAAGACTAGCTCATAATAAACTGGCTGATCAGGTTGGCCGCTGGTGCGATGAAAAGGAGAAAACACTGGTTTTGATCTTTTTTATTACTAACACTTCAACACGAACGACACTTTAATCGCCAATAATTAAATTTTCAAATTGATTATGTCAAATTTTTTATTTTTCACGACATATCTCCCGCGGGGACGCGGCAAACAACTGGCCAGCCACCTGATCGCGCGCCCACCCCCACCACGGAGGTCTTTCCTATTTCCGTAGTTGTAATGGCGAGAAGGCAGGGGGTGGGCCAGCTGTCGCGAAATTCTTCCACGAGCTTCAACGTCGGACGATGGTTCGAAGTGATGCGGGGGCGGTCACCGCACCTTACGAACGGCGAAAAATAAACAAAATCTTTGAGTGACGTAGGTACTAACCGGCCAGACGGTGAGGAACCCCCATCCAAAAACAACCAAATTAAATACAATAATTATTGTAACAGGTGCATTGAGGTTAGCGTGATTTTGAAGTTGATCTCCGAATACTGTGCGGTATTCCTTACTTCTGAATTACAGATAATTTCAATTCAGTACCTTCCACCCCCACCACCATGTCCAGGGCTTGCCCAACTACTGTAATGGTCGTCACACACTCACATCGCATTAGTGGAAGTCAATCATTAACATGGATAATCAGGAACATACTGGGAACGCGAACGTTTCAAATTTGATTCGTAATCCTGTACCAATTAGCACAGGGGCGATTCTCAAACAGAAAATTATTACTCAACAATGCATATGGGATGCGTATATTGAGTATTGGCTGGTTATTCCTTGAATAATCCTCAACTTCTCCGATTCGGCCTAAAAATTTTTTTCTGGACGTTTCAAGATGTCTAGAATGAAAAAGTCCAATGTCCGGCCGCCATACGCCGTCCGCCGTCCGTGCTTTTTTTGGTAGTAGGAACTTTTCTAAAAATCTGAAATTTGGATCAGGGTTCTGTTCCCGGCTCTAGCTGGTCCTCGAAACTTTTCAGCCCGATCGGACCAAATTTGGGTGGGGTAGGTGTCAAAATGTGTATTTCGAAAACTGGATTTTCGTGATTTTTGGCAATTTAGGCTGTGTGGGGTATCATTTTCCTTAAATTTTGGACACTGAATCCAGAAATTGGGTCCCGGAACGATTGGCACCCTCTGGATGAGGTTAGGGGTCATGGTGGGTATTTATCTACCCATTTTGAATACGTGTTTTCGAGATCTCTGGTACCCAGGCGTGTGGGGTATCATGTTCCACTGAATTTCGGACTCTGAATCGGTTGGAATGGGTCTAGGTCCCGCCACACCCACTGTTTCCCCCAATTTTCTCCATCATGATGAAATGAGTCTCCATGCACCTGGTCCGAGAAATGACCAACCCCTGTGAAAGAATTTGCAGTGTTTTGGTTGGTTATTCCTTGAATAATCAACCTATGTTTTCATGCAAAAGGTCAACCTCTCCGATTCGGCTCAAAATTTTTCTCTGGACGTTTCAAGGTGTCTAGATCAAAAAAGGTCGATGTCCGTCCGCCATACGCGTACGCCGTCCACGCCGTTTCTGTTAGTAGAAAATTTTCTAAAAATCTGAAATTTGGGTCAGGGGTCTGTTCCCGGTCTAGGACGGTCCTCCAAACGTTTCAACCCGAGCGGACCAAATTTGGGTGGGGTAGGGGTCAAAATGTGTGTTTTGAAAAATGGATTTTCGAGATTTTGGGCGATTTAGGCGAGTGGGGTATCATTTTCCACTAAATTTTGGACGCTGAATCCAATGAAATGGGTCCCAGAATGATCGGCACCCACTGGAAGAAGTTATGGGTCAAATTGGGTATATATTACTCATTTATAATATGTGTTTATGAGATTTCTGGTACCTGGGCGTGTGGGGTATCATTTCCCACTATTCATGGACACTGAATCGATTGGAATGGGTATGGGACCCGCCGCACCCACCATTTTCCCCATTTCCCCCATGTTGATTGTAATGTAATGTAATTAGTTTCCAGTGCGCCTGGTCTGACGAATAACCAACCCCTGTGTGCGTTTTTTAGTATTAAACTTCTGAGCTATGAAACTTTTTTTTCTTAATTGGTTTCTTGTACTGTTTGTACTTTAGTATTTTCAGTACTATTCTTAGTATTACCCTCGGGATAAGGGGCAAAGCCCCCCCCCCCCCCATATGAAGCTTTTTTGGCGTCATGAAGGACAAATAATGCCTCCGCAGTGTCGCTAATATTGTAATTAGTCTCCAATGTGTGTCCAATGCCACACGTGTTCTCATTCCAAAAATAATTAAACATTTTGTGCCATCATGGATTTGGAGAAACAAAGTCCCTATTCGCCACATTTCGCTAAACGTTGTTCCTGAACGAATTGTTTGTTGATGGATGATTGGGATAATGGTGAGAGATAAGTCACACCGAGAATTGAACCTATAGGATGGATTTCTGTTTATTCGCGCATGAGGTAGCGCGGGATACACCGCCACCAGTGGCAGGACCCATGTCTGCGGAGTTAGCGGGTTAAGTCAATGGGTCTGATGGTTCACGAGAAGTGACAAGGCTTAACGAGAACACGCCCTTGATGCCACTGGAATCACACCTACTTAAAAGGATTTGGTTGGTACCCCATGGGTATTACGCCTTATCATTGTTGGACAACATCCCTCTACGGTTTTTGCTCAAATAGGCATGGACGGCTCATTACGAGCGTATAGTTTGAATCGTAGGCCATTTGAATTCCATCAAATTCGAACGTACCAACTCGGAATTCAATAATTCTGATGATTTAGTGAACTTGGAGAGGTTAGGAAAATATCAAAATTAGCGTCGATTGAACAAGTTGATAATTCAATTTTCCCTTATTTCAAACTATCTTTATGCTACAGAATTTATCACTCAGTGAGACTACTTATTTAGACCATGGAAGTTGAAACCAACTTGAAATATGATAACATTAATAGTCAGGGGATGGAAGATGGCCTTGAGTTTTGAGGGAATATTAAACCGAGATTAGAAGAGGAAAATGACGGGAGTTTAGACGGTGGGAAAACTAGGGAAAAACTTGACTCAGGTAGAAGGGCACGAATACAACCATCACTTAACCAAATTATCACTTTTCCCAGAATATCTTACTTAGTTGAACGGGTTATAATGGCAAAGACGAGGAGAGTATCCAGTGGCTCAGAACAAAGACCTGAGTTCGGCGACGCTGTGGCGGATATTTTTAGAGAAGTTGATTATAATAAACTGGGCAACTGTCCTTGTATCATTTCTAATGGGTATGTCTAATGAAACGAAAAGCCAAAAGGACGGCGAAGATAACAGAAAACCCCGAGGCGGCGTGTCTGATTCACTGCGCTTTCTATTTATATTCTTTCTTTTTCCACGAAATGAAAATTCGGGATGGGTTAGGGCGATAAAAGCCTTCCGTGGCAAAGGGTCAGAGCATACAACATGCGTATAAATTACCTGATATTCGGATCGGTTTCACTAAAATTCAACTTTACTTCAAGCTCGCTTTTTACTCCGATTTTATCACATAATATCACATTTGAAGAATATCTATTGCATATAATAATGATTGGGATTAGGCAAGAATTAACTATAGAAGGAATTCGAAAGAATTAAATTCGAATTCCAATGATAGCGGACTGATGAGGCTGATTTCATTAGGTATTCAATTTTCAAAATATAAGAATTTAACTTGTAAAGTATCTAAATTGCGATTTTAAGAAGATATAAAACGACCGCTAACCGTACTGGGTTATGTTGAGGATTGTAGTAGTAATCCTTCTTTCTCCTGAGAAAAATGATATTGGTTTCGTTATTTGTACGGGACACGCTCAAAAATGTGGTTTCATGAATTTGTGGTTTATTAATCCTGGCGGAATAATAATGCATGGTATAGATCATGGCGTAAATGTGATAGTCGTGAATGAGGTTACACGATACTAATTGTATCATTTGAATCAGGTTCACCATATTTGAGTCCCATGAATGTGGAGAGCTTAACGACGAGGATGTAAGATATACATATTACAGTCTTGGCAGTTGAAACCCGACCAAGACCAGCTGATAAATTCAGTCTTCTCCTTACCTTCAACCCCTCTACGCTCACACACCGCCCTCTTTCTCCATTCAATGGCTACATCTCTAAATCTCGCGATATGCAATTTCGTAAAGTGCTCGCACGTGGGTTCAGGCAAGTTTAGAGGAAACATTCGCTTCGCCCGTTTCGCAAAATCCTGGCAGGCGGAGAAATGGTCAACATATCACTCAGGCGCCACTTTCGTGTCAACTGACTTGGAATTTGATTCATTTCAACCAAAGATCCTAATTCAATCAGTTTCATGTCTGTGTTTCTTTCAATAAGTAGGAGGGTAATCCAAACGTTTCATTTTGGTAACATTTATAGGATGCAAACTTTTATCATTTATATACCATAAGAGATGCCCGTGTTTTGAGTATTTTTTGTTTTAGAATTGTATTTCTTGTATTGTATCTTGAGTATTGTATTTTCATGATTTTATTCCGAGTAATATATTCTTAGACTGAGGATGCCGCTAATACGGTAATTAGTTTCCAGGGTAGGGAATTTGCAGGTCCTCAAAGGCGTCGACCTATGGGGAATGGGGCGAAGTCCCCCATATGAAGCGTCAAAAGGGTCGCATATATGGATCTTCTGCCAGCATCATTGTGTCACTAATAGATTCACTAGCCTCTGTAAAAAAAAATAATAATTTGCTGGTCCTTAGAGGCATCCACCTGAGGGCAATGTGGTGAAAACCCCTTGCTAAGGCTCATTAGTGATAAAGCAGAGCTCTTGATGATCTCATCTTGCAGCAAATTAGACTACTCACTGCCGTTAATACGAAAATTAGTCTCCAGGGACGGGAATTTGCCGGTGCTATGGGGTGGTGACCTATGGGGAACGGGGAAAATCCCTCATGCGGATTCTGTATCGTAGTGTATTTTCGGTTGTGTATTTTCAGTATTGTATTTTCATTATTCTAGTAAGAGTAGGTAATATATTTTGGTTATTGTAGACCAAGGATGCCTTAGTGGCGACGCTTATACGGTAATTAGTCTCCAGAGATGGGAAATTGCCGGTCCTGTTGGGTGGCGATCTATGGGGAATGGGGCAAATCCGTCATGCGGATTCTGTATCATATTATATTTTCGGTTGTGTATTTTCAGTATTGTGTCTTCATTATTCTAGTTAGAGTAAGGGATGTTTTTTGATTATTGTATTATTAGACCAAGGATGCCTTGGTGGCGACGCTAATACGATAATTAGTCTCCAGAGAAGGGAATTCGCAGCTCCTAAACGGCTTCTACCTATGGGGAATGTAGCACCCCATGTGGAGCAACATCATAAGGGTCATACGTAGGGTGTCCGTATACATCATTGTGTCGCTAATAGAGTAACTAGCCTCTGAGGTATTTAACTTGCGGGTCCTTGGTGGCATCCACTTGAGGGGAACAGGGTGAAAACCCCTTGCAGAGGCTCATTAGTGATGATGCAGTGCTCTTGACGGCCTCATCTTGCACCGAATTGCACTAGGCACCGCCGATAATACGATAATTACTGGGGTGTTGACCTACGAAGAGTGGGGCAAAGTCCCCCATGCGTAGCGTCACTAAGGTCTAATGTGAGTCTTCTGTCAGCATAACTGTGTCGCTAATAGAGTAACTAGCCTCTGTAAAAGATAACTTGCGGGTTCTTGGCGGCAATTCATGGAACCAGGGTAAAGCCCCCATGAGCAGAGGTTCATTAATGATGATGTGGAGCCCCTGACAGCCTCATCCTGCACCTTGGCCTAGGCACAGCCACTAATCCGGTAATTACCCTCCGTAGAAAATAGTTAAAAGTAAGTTGAAGATTTTGTTCCCTCTTTGTTTTATTATGTTAAAATTTATGATTTTTCACCATGAATGAACGCTAAATAACTTTTATGGAATGCATTTGATTGCGACAAAGGGCAATATGAACTTATTACCTCAAACAGTAGAATGTCAATTCAAAAGGATTTTCAGACAACTTCATATTTTGTCACATTGAAATATTGGACGAGGGGCAACAAAGGAAGGTTTTTTTTTTCAGGGGTTAATTTGATGAGAACGCGACTGTTCGCAGCTCATACTCTAGTTCCCTTCCAAAACCCGGCTGACGTGTCACCGAGTTGCCAGTCATATTGTCGGCAAACATTTCTTTGAAGAGAATATAGGACGATCTTTAATTGAACCCTGTCTATCAGGTTCAGTCCGAATGTACAGCCTGTTCCACACCGTGATATTACACACCGTTTCTATCGGGTATCGAATCTAGGGATCTCATAGCAAATACGAGAGTGATCGAGAAGGAGAGCGAACAATGGTACAATTTCAGAGGAGCATGTGAAATGACCCATTCAACCCTCACAGAGGGAAAAGAGGACTTCCCATTCATTTATACATCAGAGGAGCCCCACACAGCTTTGAACCTTCGATATATGCTGGCGAACATTTTATTGTTTGTACTTGCACAGCATTCAGCACCCTCTCATGAAATATTCATTGACGTGAGCTATTCAACCGCGTTATGCTGACAGCACCACTCCTATAGAGTGAAAGCAGCACGAAAGAAAGTTCTGATACTAACGGGAAAGGTATAATCGAAAAAAAAGGGTGATGGTGGTGATGAGAGGAGTCGTATCACATAGCATAGCTAAAACTCGATACAGGACCTCTGATCGAGAGATAGAGCGATGGGTGACAAGAAATGGTGTTTTTGCAGAGGGTTCACGGATTTTGTTCACGTATTGCGGAAATATTAATTGAGAAACCCACAGTAAGGATCTTCTTTATCCAAGCGAACTAACCGCTCGATACCCTCAATTGAGGTTTTGAGGTTCTTGCTGTCGTTAGACCGCTCCTGTGCGAGAACATTTAATGACCGGTACACACTGCAATGTTTCAAATCAAGTTACAAGGCGACAAATTTGAATGAAGGAGAGTCGCATTGATTGGAATGTTCGGAGAGAGGTTCCTACAGGTGAGCCTATCAGAAAAACACGCTGCAAATACTTTCCTAAATGATACCCCACACGCCTAGGAACCCAAAAATGTCGAAAATACATTCAAAATAGTTAGGTATATACTCATTTTGAACCATAACCTCATCCTGTGGGCGCCAAACGTTCCAGGACCCGTCTCATTGGATTCAAAATCCAAAATGTAGTCTAAAATGAGACCCTACACGCCTAAATTGCCAAAAGTCTTGATGATCCATTTTTCAAAAAACAAATTTTGACCCCTACCCACCCCAAATTTGGCCCGATCAGACTGAAGAGTTTTGACGACCAACTAATACCAAAAACAGATCCCTGACCAATATTTTAGGTTTTTAAAAAAATTCTTACTACCAAAATTGGCGTGGACGGCGGACGGAAATTTTCTTATTTTGATCTAGACACCTTAAAACGCCCAGAAAAAATGTGTGCCAAATCGGAGAGATTGCCTTTTGGCAAGAAAAAGTAGGTTGAATATTCAAGGAATAATCAACCAAAATGACTTCGAATGAATAAAATGAAATAACGGTCTTCATAGCCCGATCTGAGAGAGATTTATTGATCCAACTTCACGGATACAGCGTTGAGATTTTTAGAAACAGTCAAATTAATGAGATCCTCGATAAGTTTGCCTACAATGGTGCAGTAGTTCTCATAATACGTGCGATACGTCACCGTATACAGAGTGTCTTCATAAATTATGGGACTAACGCTAGGGTCGATTTTACAGCTCATTTGCAACAAAAAGTGCCCCTTAGATTCTTCTTTTGCTCAACTAAAAATCATACTTTTTTCGACCTTGTCTGAGTAAATTGGTTCTAACTCCCTTTAATTACTATGTAAAATAAGAGTTGAAGATGGAAAGAGCGTTGAATTTCCTACATAGGAATCCACACCCGTGTTTTCAAAGACTCGAAACGGCTGATTCGCAACAACAGAGGAAGATTGATTTCGTGAGAGTGAGGACCAAACTGGCGCAAAGTTCATGTTGGGGGGGATGAAACATACGAAACGAATCACGCTACCGCCGAATCGGGATGAATTTATTGGTAAAGTTGTCAAAGTACGCCGATTTACCCACTCGTGGTCATCAACAACAACAACGAACAGAAACAGCCTTTTACGATAACATTACTCAAAGTTTATTTTTGAACCACAAAACTCTCCGTGGGTTTATGTGCTCGATCGTACCGGCTGTGAATAAAACCCGAGTATTGAGTTACCGCAAATTTCCAAAGAGTCGGATGAGCGGGAAAGGTGAAACGACGATTCAAGGCAGGGGGTATAAAATTTGACGGGAGGAGAAGGAATGATGAGAACGCAGGTGGTTTTGGCATTATGAGTTATTGTGAGCTACGGACTGGATGTAAACACAACTTCTGAAACGCGTTTCCCTTGTGTTTTAAGGGTTGGGGGGGGGGGGGGGTAGGCGAAAGTTGAAAAATGTCACCATCTTCCCGAGTCACAAAACTCGCAAGTGGGAGGCTCGATGTTACAAGGCTGTTTTTATGTTTCCAGGTTTTTCCTCCTTTTACAAGTCTTCATAGCGAACCGGAAAGACACCTGACAGCTTTTGTCTTTCTCGAACTGGTAAATTGCCCCACTTCATTATTATGTCTTTTAGCGATGAAATGTTTGTCGTTTCTCCTGTTAAAATTGCATCGTCCAGAAAATGCCGGACCAGTTCTTTAGTACTTTTTTAAAAATAAGGAGAGCGAAAAAAATGAAGAGTTCTGTGTAAAACCAATGTTATTTTGCATGCCAATTCACGCTAAAAAAGAGGATTATTCCACGTGAAATGAACGAATTCTGGTCATTATTCCACCATCAATCAAGAAACTAATAGCATCTCGTGAATCAACGTTGAAAAACAACTTTAATGTCCATCATCCACTATCTTACAGTTTTGGGGTTGCGCAACTTTTCCGTTCTCGCTGAACTGGTTGCGTGCAAACGCAAAACAACAACAAAAAACGCTAAAAAATTTTCAGAGGGGTTGGTTCATCCTCGGACCAGGAGCATGGAGAAAGCTGTGGAAAAAGTGAGTGTGGAGTGACCAGGACTCACTCAGGGCCCCACATTTAGTGGAAAATGATACCCCACACGCCTAGATCACCGAAAATCTTGGTAATCCATTTTTCAAAATACGCTTTTTGACCCCTACACCGCCCAAATTTGATCCGAGCAGGCTGAAAAAATTCGAGGACTAACTAGAGCAGGGAATGGACCCCTGACCCAAATTTCAAATTTTTAGGACATTTTTTACTACCAAAGTCGGCGTGGAAAGTGGACGGCGGACGGACATTTGACTTTTTTGTTCTAGACACTTTGAAACGCCCAGAAAAAATTATGGGCCCAATCGAAGAGATTGATTTTTTTGCATGAAAACATTGGTTGATTATCCAAGGAATAACCAACCAATACCCAAATGTCCGTCCGTTGTACGCCGTACGGGACAAAATGGGTATCTACCTACCCATTTTTAATGTGTGTTTTCGAGATTTCTGGTACCTAGGCGTGTGGAGTATCATTTTCCACTGAATTTTGGACACTGAATCGATTTGAATGGGTTCACATCCACTGTTTCCTCATTTTTTTCTAGCAAACGGTTTTTATTTCGAACGCTTAGGTTTCAAATGCAACTAAAGTTGATTATTAACCTTGAAATTGATGAAATATCAACTTGGAGATCAAAAAACAACGTGTAATTGAACTTTTTGGAAATCGATGGTGGTCCCCTTTCCTTGGAAATCGAACGTTCTTTCCAATGGTATCCTTAATTTTGATTTTACGGTGTAAATGAATGGATGTATGGCTTTTTAATGACATAAACTTGAATACACGAATGAAAATCTTAAATGTGAAAATACCAACAAAAATATAAATTTTACAGAAATTTCTACGGGAGACATGAAGTTGCAAATTAGTTTCAGAATCGATTATTGAGGTTACTGCACTCAATCCTGGGACACTCAGTATAGTGGAATGTTGAGTAGAGTGATCAAAGTCTCGCCCATTCCGTCTGATTCGATAGATTGCGATGGAAAACGAACGGTTCAAACGTGACCCGCTGATCATCCCAAGAGATCTGAGCGAATCCAGCGTCAAATGCACTCCATCACTACGAAGAACTCCTTGTGGTATACAGTTCTCAAATGGATATCCCTCTTGTGGAACTTACGAGTGTTTCCTCTTTTGAGAATGATGAAAATATTGCATCAAAGGGATGGAATGAGAAAAGCTCGTTTACCACACACTTCGTTCGAGGATGTGCTCGTATATAACCTACCCTGCTCCTTCTTTCTACTGCAGGATGGAACCATAAAACGGGTGTGTCAGGTGAAAAGGAGGTCGATATTCTTATAAAAGAGGAGGTTGATCTATGGCACATTCCCGGAGGAGGAAGGGAATCATCGCCAGGCTGCTATCCCCTTCTCGTGCCTTTACCTATCACTGCCATCCCTCTGCCTGCATATCCCTTATTCACCGCTGCCGCAGCAACTGCCCTCCCGTCCTAGCCTCCAACTCTACAGTCCCGACGCCTTGTCAGAGGTTTTCACCTGCTTTCGGGGAAAGGACGAAGAGGACCTCCCTCCCCACCCCTACTAACCGCCAACGAATCCTTATCAGTACTCGCCGATTTGTCAGGATGTTTCCGACCTCCAACTTTGTTTCCTGCGACCCCTGCTCTATATATAGCTTCAGAGAGGGAAAGAAGAAATCCGTAGGGAGATGCGAAATATAGAAGATTGATCAAATTGCTCCCCTCATTCCTGACATGGCCTTAAAAACGAACCCAATTCGTTCCTCAGTGCGTTAACGCCAACACTCGTTGCCTGTATCGGCAAATATTCCGCTCCTCAGTCATAAATCCACCATCATTTACTTAATTCATAAATAGATTAACCTTCTAGACGCAGAAATTGGGATTAAAGTTATTCACGACTGTAATGCTTGAGCAAGGATTTCGAGACAGCTAGGGTAAGCCTCAGGGGTAAGCACCATACCGTTCAGGGAATAACCAACCCATTTTCTAGCTGAAGGTCATAAAGGGTCGGCCATCTCCGAACGGCCCTAAAATATATTTCTGGATGTATCATGGTGTCTGGATAATACCTCGAACCAGGGACATGGAGAAAATGGGAGAAAACAGTGAAAGTGGAGTGCCCCGTACTCATTTCAATCGATTCAGCGACCAAAATCTAGTTGAAAATCATACCTCAGACGCCTTGATCGCTGAAAATCTCGAAAATCCATTTTTCTAAAAACACATTTTGACCCCGACCTCCAACCCCTCTCACCAATTATGTCTAATCGGGTGGGAATGTTCCGAGGACCAACTAGTGCCAGAACCGGGTCCCTGACCAAAATTTCAAATTTTTAGACAATTTTCTACGACGAAATACGGCGTGGATGGCGGACGGACATTTGGGTATTTTGATAAGGACATCATGAAACGCTAACTGTCAAAGTTTGGGGCAAATCGGAGAGGTTGACCTCTCGCATGAAAACAGGTTGATAGTTCAAGGAATAACCAACCATAAACCCAAATTTCCGTCCGCTGTACGCCATCCACGACGTTTTCGGTAGTAGAAAATTGTCTAAAAATCAAAGTTGTGGTCAGGGATCCATTTCCGGCTCTTTCCACTGAATGTGGGACCCTGAGTGAGTCCGGGACACTCCACACTCACTGTTTCCCCTGTTTTCTCCATGCTCCTGGTCCGAGGATGAACCAACTCCTGTGAATTTTCTTAAGTGATCCCGAATTTTTATCTGATCAAACACCACTAATGGAACGTGATCATTCTAGCCCGGAAATGATAATCTCGAAGCAACGTCGAATCAAGCTGGCCTAACCTGAGCCTTGCAGGTCGTGGATCAGCTACAACCCCCCTTCCCATCCCCGTGCAATGTCCAAAACAATCTTTTGATCAACCTCCACATGATCAGTCATTGTTTTGATAATCTATCTTTAGAATCGTGATCATAAAAATACCGGAAAAAGGAATATAAATACGAACTAGTAACAACGTGAATTAGGCAGACACTAGCTATCCTTTTTACCACCTTTCAAAATTTTTTTCTGGACGTTTCATGATGTCCTGATCAAAAAAGGTCAATGTCCGTCCGCCGTACGCCGTACGCCGTACGCCGTACGCGTACCCCGTACGCCGTACCCCGTACGCCGTACCCCGTACGCCGTCCATCGTCCGCTCCCTTTTTGGTAGTAGAAATTTTCTAAAAATCTGAAATTTTGGTCAGGGGTCTGTTCCTGCCGAGACGGGTCCTCGAACTTTTCAGCCCGATCGGACCAAATTTGGCGGGGGTAGAAGTCAAAATGTGTTTTTGAAAAATGGATTTTCGAGATTTTGGGCGATCTAGCGAGTAGGGTTCATTTCCACTAAATTTTGGACGCTGAATCCAAATAAATTGGTCCCAGAACGATTGGCACCCACTGGAAGAAGTATTGGTCAATTTATGGGTTAAAAAAAACTTAAACACCACCTGGGTTCGAACTGAGTACCTTCCGGTTACTGCCGAACGCTCTAGCCACTTGCGCCATGGCGTAACTTGCATCAATCTTATATCTGCTATACTCTTCTTCTAGTTGAAAATCGTGGGAAATTCGAGTTGAAGCAACGCTGGGGTATGACGTTGAAAATAATTGAGTAGGGTGATAAAAGTGGCAGGGGTGTTGTCCGTAGGAAATCACCAAAACCAACCAAAGCCGAAACGATATCACTTTACGTAAATTTGGACACAAAATTCATCGGGACCGACTAACGCACGTTCGCAAGCATGAGTACTCTAAATAAATTGCCACTTACTCATCGGCTGTTCCTACAACATTCTAATCAATATTATAATCCTACCTGATGTGCTGCCATTTCTGGACAACGAATCATAATTAAGGTCTGTCGTAACGAATATTGCCCAAAGAGCGGTGGGAGCAGTTAAATACTCATTGGTATTCCCTCCAAGTCGTCCATTCTAATTCAAATAGCTACTTGGAATCTTCCATTAAATTTATTCTTCCGCCGGGATATTTACTCAGGCCACAGATTTGGAATCTACTCAGTGTAGGAGTATTCGTCTTGTAAATAGAAACGTCATCTTATTTTGGGTTGTTTGAGAGAGAGAACGTTGCGAGGAGAAAGGTTGATGTGGTATCGGGTGAAGTCAGTAGGATCAAATAAAGTTAGCGGAGGTTACAGGCAATGCCATCAGGTGGAAGCGGAATAAGGAGTAGGGTGGAAGTAAAGAAGGTTTATAGTGGAAGAGGGAAGAAGCTAGAAGGGAGAAAAAGGTAAAAGGAAAAGATAATAGCGAGAGGGTGCATGTGAGGGTGATCCGGGCTGAAGGCTGCGCGAGTGTGCGTGCAGATCTTTCCAATGAGAAGTGGAAGGGAAAGAGGAGGTTTAAGATAAAGGAGCTCACGAAGGCAGGGGATAGTCAAAGCACTGGGAGGGCTTTTCAGATTCATTGTTAAAACAATAAAAAGAGATAGGAGAGTGCTTGGGGTAAAGGAAGGTGAACGTATACCAAGTTCCACCATACCCTTCATCCGGCCATTATCCTACGCACCAAGGCGGTACCACCCAAAAAACGTGCACACCAACCATCTTTTCTCCTTTTCGGAATAGCAGTCGCGCACACCCTGTCATAGAGCTTTCTTTTCTTTCCCGCTTACACTTTCGGAAAGGATTCTTTCACAAGGAGAATCTGCTAGATGCTATTGTAGTTCACTGTATGTTTCTTTCCTCTGTGTTTAATGTACCAGCATTATCAGATTCAGGAACTATCGACATTTAAATTGAATGAATAGCGACGCTGTGACTATGATTTAAACTTTGTGGGTCCTTCCGCCCATAACCTCGTAAATATGGAAAGCAGGTATAAATGAAAAAGTACAAAATTAAATTCGCGATGGGGTTTCGCCGCAATGTCTTAGTGATAGCGGCGAGAAACGCAAAGAACTGGCTTTTGAATAGAAAATAGGACGTACTTGGGTCTTAGGCGAAGCGACCGGGCTCATGGACGGCATTCAGTTCACCTGAAAATGAAATCAAGCAATGAATACGTTGTACAAGGTGTTCACGAATGGTTTTTTTTTTTTTTTTTTTTTTTTTGAGACGGTTGACTCTATATGATGGGTACGATTACTCAAGGAATAACCAACCAAACTAGCACCTTTGCACCACATAGTTCCTTGTATGCCCGGCACCGTTCCACGAAACATTACCACTATATTTACTCCTTTGTACACAGTTGTTTAGACACCAAGAGCATTCTGAATTCACATACCACTCAAACATTATGATAAATCACGATGCAAATATACACCTAAATTACACTGATTATAAATAATCGCAAGGATAATTTTAATTCTAGTGCATCACCATTTTAGTACCCAATAAATTCAGGACATGATGAGATGCATCCAGGAGAATAGCGTGGCTCTGGAATCGAGGGTACCTCACCCCCGCCACCACCCCCCTATACTGAGTCTCCAACTGAATTCACCTGTGCCCAATATTCACTTCAAACAAGACAGAAAAGTAGTTGGTTCTTAGCAAAATATTAGCAAAATGGAGTTGCACAGTGTTATTATACTAGTAATCAAACATTAGAAACCAAAAATTCTCACAGTATCCAAGTATCCAGGGCATGCCTACAGGGTGGTAACTGTGGTTTAGATCTCCCAGCACCTAACCATAGTGAACTGGCAACCTACTCTGGCAAGGAACAATTCATGCAACAGTTACCCATTTTTGATGGGGAAAACAGCAACCAACATGAGAAACTTCCAGCTTAACGTTTTGATTTTGGGCTTCTGAACTAGGTAATCAATTTTCCTCCTAGAAAATCGAGTGTAGTGATGGTTGAGGACTCGCTTTTCTCCTGCAGCGACTGTCAGATGGGAAACTGGGAGCAACTGTGTGTTACACACACTGACTCGCGTATTGTGAATACACACACAGACTATTGTCAGCAGTCAATGCAAAGCAAGTTGCAGTTCCCCAAACCGAGGTAAGAGATAAGAGTCCCTAAGTCAACTCCCTGATACTACCATCTATCAATCAGTGTAGTATCGATTCAGTTCAGACTGCCATCAATCTCGGATTTGAACCTACTAGAGAGAATCGATGGTTTTTAATTGAATCTGTCAGGGCACACCCAAATTCAACCTTTTGGATTTTGGTTGGTTATTCCTTGAATAATCAACCTATGTTTTCATGCAAAAGGTTAATCCCTCAAATTCGGCCCGAATCCGCCGTACGCTGTCCACTGTGTGGTAGTAGAAAATGTTCTAAAAATCTGAAATTTGGGTCAGGGGTCCTTCCCGGCGGTAGTTGGTCCTCAAAACTTTTTAGCCTGGTCGGACCAAATTTGGGCGGGGTGTAATTCGAAAAATGGATTTTTGAGATTTTTGGCGATCTAGACGTGTGGAGTATTATTCTCCACTAAATTTTGGACGCTAAAACGAATAAGATGAGTCCCAGAACGGTTGGCGCCTACCGGAATATGTTATGGGTCAAAATGGCTATCCATCTACCCATTTTGGATACAAAAACGATTGGTACCCACTGGAGGATGTTGAAAGAATTTTTCCTATTCAGCTTTTTCCCTATTCGCATTTGGATACTTGAGTGTATATCGTGAGTCTGTATCGCACCATTCCCTTGCGATGGAACGACATCCCTTACAGCACCTGAAGGATTCTAAACGTTGAGTGGTGAATCTCTCGGTTCTAAACGCTGTAAAGTGTCGCTCTCGCTTAACTAACTTGACTTTATAATGACTTGGGGGGGGGGGGGGGACGCTAACGAAGGTGACGGCGGCTCCTTCAGTTGTCGGTCTCAGATCAAATAGGCCAATAATTATTCGGTAAATATAAACAGGTTAACTAGGGCATGGTCATCACGACACGGACAAGCAGGAGAGATGCCACAGTAGCGTGTTGTGCGAATGGGTCTTCGTGAAGAGGTATCTGCCTTCGCAATGCTCCCAACATTCAGTAACGCTGAAGTAAATTTGAATTTGCATGGTTACTTTTCTAAATGCGATAATAGTGATTACACTGACACGACTCTAGTCCTGAAAATGAGTGAAGTCCCGTTTACACGGTGACTGTTTTCTGCTGAGGGAGGAACTGTCATGGCCACTGCCATAGTACAAACTGTCATGAAAGTACAGCCTGCCGTGTGCACTGTCACATGTATACTCCTTGGCAGAGAACTAACTAACTTAAAAATATTGTGGATTGGATTTGGATTGAATATTGATTGAAGATGGTCAATCATCCATGATCATGGGCATGAAAACATAGGTTGGTTATTCAAAGTATAATGTATAATGGTGGCACCAACTAAAAAGGTATAATGGTCGTCCGCCGTCTATCGTTTTTGGTGGTAGAAAATTTTCTAAAAATCTGAAATGTGGGTCAAGGCCCCTTCACCAGATCTTGTTGGTCTTCAAAACGTTTCTGCCCGATCGGATTCAAATTTTTAAGGAGTAGGGGTCAAAATGTATATTTCGAACACACGTGTATTATCGAGTTTTCGCGATTTAGACGTTTGGGGTATCATTTTCCGCCACTTTGGACGCTAAATCAATTTTAATGAGTCCGGGACACACCACACTCACTATTTTCCCCTTGCTCCTGGTCTAAGGAATAACCCCTGTGAATTTCAGTTTTTATAATTAGGAATTATAGTGATTAAAATTTAACTCCTTGTTGGTACGGCCTACTTACTGAACAAACCACCAGTACGAAAGCCGTCGTAAAAACGTGGGATTAATCAAATTGGGTTGTACGATGACTGCACCGTTTTTGTTTACACTGAAGAATGAAAACCAAATAACTAAACCAGTGCAGGATTTCCCTTCGAGCGATTCAACTCAGGGTAACCGAAGAAAAGAGGAGAGGTTTTGGAACTGAATGAAACGTCTGAGCGGGAATCGTTAAAATTCCCATAGTTTGCACAACAAGTGATTCTATAGCTTGAAGAGCATTTTCCCACCCTAACATTCAACCCTCGCAAAACGTTAATGGCCCAAGTTTAAGTAGGACATTTTTCCCTTCTCACGAGAGGGGGAAAAAAAGGCGAGAGGCGCTTCATTAGGGCAGGGCGATATAGAAAGCCGGAGTGGCGAGTGGGGCGGGTAGGGGGCGAATGGGTCGTTGTTAAAAGTGAAGGCGAGATTGGCCCCGTGTAGTTAAAGGATTAATTCGGGGATTTCGGATTAGCGGGATAGGTTTAACCAAGACTTGGATGACTTCCTACCACTCTAACGTTCCCTTGGAGAGAATTTACTCGCTATATTCACCTGGTTAAAAGCTGCAATATGGTCGTAAAGGGTTTTATATGGCTGCACGGTTCACATCAAGGTTTATCAACAAGCGTATATTTCCTCGATTTAGCTTCACTAACCAGTATAGGAATAAATGGAGACTTAGCTTTGGTGATTTCATCCAATTCGGTATCTATAATTTTTAACGCATGCAATGATAAACCGACAGAATGGGGTGAGTTCTTAAGACAATTTCCAGCATAAATCACTGCCCGGGGCGTCCTCGTGAGTGTTATTGTTTCATTACAACACTCAGTAACACTTCCAATGCCTATTTCTACCAGACTAGGGCAGAGCTTCCACTACAAAACGTTGTTGATTCATGAATCATCATCAATTAAAAGAAAAAACCTGAAATAAATCATTCAAATGATCACAATTAATAAAAACTTAAAATCATGATCATCTCAACTGAACGTGATCTTACCTGGTTGAGCGTGAATCTATCGAATGTTGGATCATGTTTCCTACCGCCCAGAACGGTTGGGAAGTTGACACCGTTTGTCATGATGTCGATAGTTTGCAGGCTTATCTCACTCGAGACCTTTTGTTCAAAGGCGCACATGATGTCAATATATGTTCTGCAATCAAAAATCCAAAAAAAAGGATCGATCAATACAATGTCAATGATTAGGATAAAACTACTAGTGAACAAGTTAAGACGATTAACATTCAAACTCCGGGCCTACTTGGATTTTCAACCTTTTTCTTAACCTTTAAAGTTAGCAGCCTTCAAGGGTTTCATCCTACAACTCATTTGCCACAAAAAGTGTCTCCGGGGCTCTAATTTTTAGAAGCATCGTTTCTGCGTCATTCACGATAGAAGATTTTATTCGCGCTTTCGACCTTACGTCACCAGTACGGCCATAACTCCTCTAATTCACAAGACAATCACAAATCTGAGTGAACCGTTGAAAAGAGCGTCAAATTTTCATTCTGATGGATTTCTCAACGTTCTTAATATTTGAGTACAAGTATTCACTTATCCAGCCTAACACATTGGATGCCCATTCCCAATCGTGGGATTATTGAAGGTGCCCACAGGTTTTTAACCTCAACAACACATTTGACTCACACTGTGCTTGAGACACAATCCTGGTTTATAAACAATAAGTGAACTTTGAACCATCCCTATTTCTCTTTACCAGAGATTGTCCCAACCACGTTTCATTCCTTGAAAAACCCTGGCTGCCTTGCCCTTCGTTGCAAACTCTCATTGAAATACGCAGAATATTTGACTCACACTGTGCGTCACGGGCACTGTTGGCCAGACCGTTGATGACGCACACGTGTGCGGCATCCAACGTGCTAATGTTAGGAAATTAATGAAAACGCGAAACCTTGACCAACAATCGTCGCCTTCAACAATCAGTCGGGTAAAGGAAACATTTTCCCAAGAAAAATTCCCGAACTTTCCCAAAATACCAGCTTTCCAACGGTATATTCAAGTGTACTTTTATGATATGATCTCGGGGGGAAAATTACGTTTCAAGTGGAAAAAATGAGGCATTTTAACCAAATTCGTGGTTTTATCATTAAAATACCTAATTCCACAACCTTGAGTGACGAGTGCAATCGTAAAATTTTTCATGCTGAATTAAACTGTGATACTGTCATGGGGCTTCAGCATGAAAACAATTCAATACCCACCGCTTAATGTTTTATATTTGAAAATTTGCACAGCTTTGGAATTATGAGGTTCTTTTTTTAACAATGCCTCGTGGTGAAAATTTGCATTCGGATGCGATTGAATACAGGATCCCTGAAAATGGGATTTCGAGCTTCTTTGGGTCAATGACTTGAAGGTTATGATTACCTGTAAATAGGGGGTTAAATGAAGGTAATATCCTAAACATAATAAGGGGGTATATAAAGGTAAAAAAAGGTGTTTTGAAGAGTTTAAACCAACATCACTTTTGCTTGAAATCAAAATTGTTAATTTTGAGAAAAATAAAGACATTCCTGTGACGTCAGCGTTCCGCGTTTCTCTTCCTGCCCCTGTTGAGACAACCCCAGTAAGGTCCATCTTGATTTTTGAGTTATCACTATCATTGGCTGCGCTTCAGTCATACCGCTTTTTCACGCAAGTTGTGACGTCACCATTCAGCTTTTTTTTTTCCTGAAAAACCTATTATCTACGTTATTTCTGATGTATCTGACACCTTTTTTCCCTTCCGTAGTTATAGACAAAAAATTATCAATATGAAACCTTTATTAAAATAATGAAATTCTAAAGCATAAGAAAGATACTCTTTTTCATTCCTTGACTGAGGCAACTGTGGAAGGATAATTTGCAGCATTTTCCATTTTTAGGCGAAAGTCTAGTAGACAAACCCCGACAAACTATCACAAATTTAGGGCTGGTGAGCCCTACTGAGACTACCAATAAATTAATCCAGCAGAATGATAACTCAGAATCATTATTACACATGTTCGCTTTAACTTCTCGTCGTAATTATAAATTTATTCCAATAATTATTGGAAGAATTATAATTCTAGATCATTATTGAGCACAGGATTCGAAGAAAATTTTGTATTTCAATCACATTCTACACAACATTTCATGTTTCTGTTGACATGTTATCGTTCGTCCCATGTTTGGGTGATGTTACAGTCAGTTACACGTCAAAAGAGGTATAATATAAGGGATCTTAGATGGAAAAAATCAAAGGTTTTGTTGGTAAACAAATATTTGTTTGTCACCCATATGAGTACTCCCGAGAATCGTTATGGCATACATACTTCGAATTTTCACATACCTATACACGATCATTTACAGTATTCAATAACGAAAACAATAAAAGAAAAAGTGTATATCCGTTCTCAGTATTCAGGAAGAAATATATATCGGAGAAGGTTGTTCGGAGAAATCGCCGTTTTCCTGGAACAACCCTCACTCCACTCAACGACGGCATCGCAATACGCTCAGCTCTCCAATGACTCGTGAAATTGCTTCGCATTTCAAGTCCTCACATGTTAATCATCGAAGCATAACAATGAGAAGTGGGGGAAAATCCGTTTAGTGTTGAAAATAGAAGAAAACTACGTAGGTTTCATACCTACAGGTTTGTTTAGGAGTCAGTTTTGTTGGTTGTCAGTGTATTGAATGGGCGCTTTATTTAGTCCTTCTGGTCAGTGAATTCTCTCGTGGTGCCATTTTGGTTGGTTATTCCTTGAATAATCAACTTATGTTTTCATTCAAGAGGTCAATCTATCCGATTTGGCCCAAATATTTTTTCTGGACGTTTCAAGGTGACTAGATCAAAAAAGTCAATTATGACCGTCCGCCGTCCACCGTCCGCGCCGTTCTTGGTAGTAGAAAATTTTCTGAAAACATGAAATTTGAGTCAGGGGTCGGTTTCCCGGCTCTAGTAGGTCCTCAAGGCTTTTCAGCCCGATCGGACCAAATTTTGACGGGGTAGGGGTAAAAATGTGTAATTCAAAAAAAGGATTTTTGGCGATCTAGGTGTTTGGGGTATAATTTTCCACTAGATTTTGGACGATTGACGCCCTCTGGATGAGGTTATGGGTCAAAATTGATACCTATTTACCCATCTCTAATGTGTGTTTTCTAGATTTCTCGTACCTAGGAGTGTAGGGTTTCCACTTAATTTTGGACACTGAATCGATTGGAATGGGTCCGGGACCCGCCACACCCGCTGTTTCTCCAATTCTCCCCATGTTGAAGAAACGAGTCTCCATGCGTTTGCTTTGAGGAATAACCAACCCGTGTGAATGAATTCGCAGCGTTTTCTCAGAAGAGGAGCGTTTTAGATGCCAGAAGGAATAAATTCCGCCGATGTTGAAAGAACATTGGGAGATTAGCTACGATTTGCCGCTTGAATTGACAACTTTTCTTCGGGTAGAAATTTCTTTGAACATTATCATATCAAAGATTCCAAGCAGTTCCTTGGTAAGTCCGTTCTCTAGAGGAGAATTTCACTGAGCAGGAGGGAAGGTTGGAGATTCTAGACATTGGTTGTACCCAATATCTAGATTATGCCAATGAGTTTTAGTCATAAATGATATATATATAATGTAGGATGATTGCGTAGTTTCATTTAAGTAGTCACACGAAAAGGCAAAAATGTTCACCCTAACTTGTTTACCCTTAATAACATATACAACGGACACGGCAAGCCGTGATGAACTTCGTTGGAGAAAGGGTTAAGGAAGGGAGTTTCCCAATTGAGAGTGTAAAGGCTGATTGTTTGATCGAGTTAGCCGGTATTAAGGCGTGAATGGTTCGTTAGCGGTGGTACCCTCCCGGCCCTTCTCAACACCACATTCACGCTCTTGACTAGGTCACCTGCTAATGTAAGAGGTTACTTTCTACCATGAACGTTCACGTTTCTTCGTGGATGAGTCTCAAGACGTAAACATCAACTGTTATTTCAATAGGGTATCTTGACTAATCGCGATCTTCTAATTCTGTGACTTTTGGTTGGTTATTCCTTGAATTATTCCTTGAATAATCAACCTATGTTTTCATGGAAAAGGTCAACCTCTCCGATTCGGCTCAAAAATTTTTTCTGGACGTTTCAAGGTGTCTAGATCAAAAAACGCTGCAAATTCTTATACAGGGGTTGGTTATTCCTCGGACCAGGCGCATGGAAACTGATTTAAAAACATGGGGGAAATGGGGGAAACGGTAGGTGCGGCGGGTCCCAGACCCATTCCAATCGGTTCAGTGTCCATGATTAGTGGAAAATGATACCCTACACGCGCAGGTACCCGAGATCTCATAAACACATATTCAAAATGAGTAGTATATACCCTATTTGACCCATAACTTCTTCCAGTTGGTGCCAATCGTCCTGGGACCCACTTCATTGGATTCAGCGTCCATGATTTAGCGGAAAATGATACCCCATACGCCAAGGTTCCAGAAATCTCAAAAACACATATTCAAAATGAGTAGTATATACCCTATTTGACCCATAACTTCTTCCAGTTGGTGCCAATCGTTCTGGGACCTATTTCATTGGATTCAGCGTCCAAAATTTAGTGGAAAATGATACCCCACTCGCCTGGATCGCCCAAAATCTCGAAAATCTATTTTTCAACTGAAAAGTTTGGAGGACCGTCCTAGGCCGGTATCAGACCCCTGACCCAAATTTCAGATTTTTAGACAATTTTCTACTACCAAAAACAGCGTGGACGGCGGACGGCGTACGGCGGACCTTTTTTGATCTAGACATCTTGAAACGTCCAGAAAAAAATTTTGAGCCGAATTGGAGAGGTTGACCTTTTGCATGAAAACATAGGTTGATTATTCAAGGAATAACCAACCAAAAGGTCAATGTCCGTACGCCGTCCGCGCTGTTTTTGGTAGTAGAAAATTTTCTAAAAATCTGAAATTTGGGTCAGGGGTCTGTTTCCGGTCTAGGACGGTCCTCCAAACTTTTCAGCTCGATCGGACCAAGTTTGGGCGGGGTAGGGGTCAAAATGTGTTTTTTGAAAAATGGATTTTCGAGATTTTGGGCGATGTTTTTTTGAGATTTCCAGTACCTGGGCGTGTGGGGTATCATTTTCCACAAAATTTTGGATCCTGAATCGATTGGAATGGGTCTGGGACCCGCCGCTCACACTGTTTTCCCCATTTCCCCCATGTTGAAGAAATGAGTCTCCATGCGCCTGGTCCGAGGAATAACCAACCCGTGTGTAAGAATTTGCAGCGTTTTTTCTATAAGGCTCGATAACATTAGTAGAATAGTTGTTGACCCGATAATGACAAAGCAACATCGCATGTACCAACTCGCAATAACGATTTACGTAATTCCATCTGCAGAAGCTACTAGCAAGATGATTGTAAACTCTCCGCCCTCTAGCTCCATGAACTTATTGAACTTATGAATGTACATGGTGTACCACGTGTTACCCCCCCCCCCCTTTTCTTATTTATAATGGGAACCCCAATCGTCGTATTGCTGATTTCAATTCTACCCAAAATTTGACAATTTTGGGGTAGCGCATCTTTGCATGCTCGCTGAACATTTTTTTGCTTACTCCTATTTGCGCGATTTCAAGGGGGGGGGGGGGGGGTAAGAGGGACTTCCCGTATGGCTTAGGGTACAAGGGATGCAATCGCGGCATTCCTGAAAATGTAACAACGGGTTCGCTCGGACCTTGCCGCGTATTTGAGGATTGAAAAGATTCGCGGATCTGATCTCTACATTTCAATGGTGACAAATTCACAACATTTTACCAAAAAAACCATTGAAGATCTGAAAAAATGAATCATTTTAAGCCTCATGAGACAGTTGATAGGCTGTTTTAATGACAGAACTATTGAGGGTCTGTAAAAATGAATCATTTGAAGTCTCACGAGACAGTTGAAAGGCTGTTTTAATGACAAAACTATTGAGGGTCTGTAAGAATCAATCATTTGAAGCCTCACCTCTCACCTTAGGAGACACTTCTATGGCTATAACAAAGGGAAAGGCGTATTCAATTTGGAACTTCTGATTCTTTAGCGAAGCGGGATGAAATTATTCAATATTTTCAGTCATTCTTGTTGTATGTACATAAATGTGTGTTTAGATTTGGCATCAGATTGGCATCAGTGTTTACAAAACATTGGAGATCTGTCAAGTAGTGTGTTAGGTTTTTGAACAGACGAAACTGTCACTTCTCGTCAAATAAAAGTACCTATATTAAATATTAAACAAATCAAAATGGAAAAAGAAGGTATCGTACTCGTACATCGAATACAGCTCATCAGATAATATCAGATATCACATTATCTGTTAATCTGCTATCAGCGGAAAACGGACGGCTCTCATTGTTTTCACCTTTCTCAGACGGAGTAAAGGTTCGCGTTGTAAAATTAATAATGTCGTCACAGCACAGTGAGAGCGCATGAGTTCGTATCCTTCAAGTTGGAAGCAGAAAGCACTTGAAGAAACGCGAATTTCGTCCAGTAGATATTGTATTTAACACGAAGCGGGTTTGCCGACACATGGTTGTCAGGAGTGTAACATCATACGTATTTATCGCATATAAGTTGTCGAGTCAAATTTGATTTTCCGTGAGAGCGCATGTGGACCAGACAATGACTTGGACAGCGTGCAGAGAACGCGAGCTCAGGAAGTTCGAATGAGACCAGTTTTCCGAAGGATTTCCTGATAGAGACGTGTAATGCCCAGACGGGTGGAATCGAATGTCTCCGCTTATTACATTACAAGGGTGGGAGTGCGAAGCACCTCCATTCATGCTCACCTTCTCCGTCGCTTCTCTGATCCAGCGTGGCAGGCCGAGGACCCAATGTTAGGTTTCCAACCGCATTAGCTCGGCGTTCTTGTTGATCAGAACAATGCCGAGCTATAAGCGAATTAGCGCTAAGAACCTTCATCTTCTATAGCACCTAACAACCAACCATCTCCATCCTTGCTTTTGCGAAAAAAAAAAAAAAAAAAGTTTTTAGTGAGCTTCTTTTAACTGTTCAAGTTGAACTTGCCTTATAACGGCAGGAGCTCCCCAAAGTTGTCGGTAAACGAGATGAAGCAAAAAGAAAACTTTTTCGCTGAATGTTGAAAAGCCCTAGGTAATCTAAATTCAACAATGGATCTGAATTTAATTAATACTGTAAGTATGTACACACTGAATATGCATCGAGTGTAAGGAAGATTCAATTAGCGATGTGATAAAGAAAGTTGTTGCATGTTAAGCACGTTATTTTTTCGAATCGACGGAAAAGTCTCCGTTTAAAAGAAGTACGCTGTTCATTATATTCTGACAGTGCTCTGAGAGAAAACGAATCACGCGTGAACGAATCTCAAAAACTTATTGTGTTGCCTTGGAACTTCCAAGTCATGAGGGGCAACTTTCTCGGTTGAAGGTATAAAAGCTAACTATGGAGGTGAAGATAGGGTGGCGAGAGCGCCTCGTCGAGGTTGGGATAAGTGAGGCAACCTAAAACCTAAAAGTTCTCGGCGAAGTTTCCTCAACTAGTTAACGGAAGAGCCGAACCGCACCCGAAGGCAGACCAACAACTCTATTTTGCAACACAGCAACTGAACTAGAGCAAGTTCTATGCTTGACGTGTGAACATTGTTCGAATAGGTACTCGTACATGTTAAATAAGAAGAGCAACTTGATGAAGACCAGATCAAAAATATCTTTCAGCTAAATCGTAACTATGAAATTTTCACAGAAAATGGGGTACCTTATTTCATTCTAACAATAGTTGAACAAGAAAATACTGAACCAGAATTACATCAACCTCCTCTTCAGTTGCGTGAATACAATGCTCTTACGACTAATTAAGATTATCAGGATTGAGCTTTATCAAGGAATTAATATTACATCATTAATCCACATTTAGATCATACATTTGAATGCATTTCTATTCCGTCAATACTTGTGTATACAGGGTGTTTACCATTAATGTTAGCAGACTTAAAGGGGTCGATTCTAAAATCCCACAAAAAGTGTCAAAAGTTATTCACGATTTAATTATTTTTTTATTTTTTTCAACCTGACGTCACTACTCTAAAAGATAACTTCAAATCTGAGTTCACCGTTGAAAAAAGCGTCAAATTTCCATTTTGATGACCCCTCCATGTTTTCAATAATTGAATACTGGTATTTACAAATTCAGCTAGAAAATTATGAAATACGAACCTGTAACATTCAGGCGGAAATGAAATTCCTGGAACAATTCCGCGGCAGGAAAAACTTCCAAACAACAATTCAAACGGATATCACATTATTTTGTGTATGATCAGGTGAAAATGACGTTTTATGTGGGTAAAATGAGACATTTTAATCAAAATCGTGGTTTTCTTATGAATGTACAGAATTACCACGAACTGATTGTGGTAAGAGGTGGGAGGATGGGGGGTCAAATGTATTTGAATACTGATTTCAGATTTCATGTAGTGTGAGAGGTTCATTTGAACTAAATTTTGGACGTTGAAGCTAATGAGACGGGTCTCGGAACGATTGGCGCCCACCGGAAGAGGTTATGGGTCAAAATGGGTATTTATCTACCCATTTTGTATATGTGTTTTCATTATTTCTGGTACCTAGGCGTGTGGGATATCACTTTCCACTAAATTTAAGACGCTGAATTGGTTGGAATGAGTTTCCATGCGCCTGGTCCGAGGAATATCCAACCCCTGTGGAAGAATCTGCAGCGTTTTTCCTCTTGAAACGTCATTTTTTTCCCTTCAATTATGCCACAAAAGTAAATATATGAATAAAGCGTTGGAATGCTGGTATTGTGAGGACTTTTTCCACGGAGATTTTTCAGGGGAAAATGTTCCCTTTACCCGGCTGAATGTTGACAACGTTTTCATGAATGTTCCTAACTTTAGGCTGAATTAGTGAACACCAGTAGTCAGTTATTGAAAACGTTGAGGAGACCATCTGGAAAGGAAATTTGACTCTCTTTCCAACGGTACTCAGATTTGAGATCATTCTCACAATTAAGGGAGTTATGGCCGTCTGACGTCAGTCGAAAACACGAAAAAATCGCGAATTAATCGGAAATGATGCCTCTAAAAAGAAATGTCTTCAAGCCATTTTTTATTGCAAACGAGTTGTAAAATAGACCCTTTGAAGGCTGTTAATGTTAAAAGTTAACACCCTGTATAATCGGTGATTGTGACAAAAATCAGTCAGTTTTTGGATGACGTGAGTATCACAAAAACCAAGTACCTACAACCTTCAAGTACCCACTGATAACAATGTATTTCTCATCAATAATGTACCAATCTCTTGAGAATAAATTGGATTGTCGCCTTCCTGGAATTGAACCGAAGGCGCACACTAGATGAGGTACAATGTTCGCGATAATCGTGATCAAATGATGCTGTCGCGGTCGAAGTGAATGACGCTACCGGATTATATCGCAAAGCGACCGCAATCCATTCGGAAACTGACTACCATCCTGAACAGGACAACACAAAGGCCTCCACTCAAAACACATTTCGGTTGGACCGATGCCACTTGGTTCATCTCGCTTTGCCTTTAACAGTTGAGTCCAAGCTTTAGTATTTTGTCCGACGAAAATAGTTGGTCCTTTATCGGACGCCCCGTGCTTTCCGCCTTCCTATCGTATATAAATATCGAACTGCTGTGATTCTAGTACTCAAGAACAAAATGTACCGCATGCCAAACTTATCAGGCGAGTCCTTTTCTTGAATCACGAGAATATTTTTCGTTCCAGAACCAAAACTCGAATGTTTTAAATCAAGAACCGAAAACACTGGCATATTGAAGTGAAATGAGATTACCAGTGAGGATAGCGAATGTAAAAAGATAATTCTATATTCTCCAGTGAAAAATACATCTATGTCAAATTCACACATTACAACCATCGATGCACTAAACGCGTAGATTTCTAGAGACTACGTAGACTTTTTATTTCTTTTTCATATTCAATTTCCAAATTTTCTATTTTAATCTTTGGAACATGCTCCCTGTCAATTGCTCTGACCTGACGAGCGTGTCCTATTATTATGCTTTTACATTTCTCCTTATTCATTTTTATCAAATGTGCGTTACACCATTTTATCAAATTTTCGATTTCTTGATTGAGCTTGCTCACTACCGTTTCCAATTCCGCCACATTTGCAGAGATATATATATAGATAGATATATATAGATAGATAGATATATAGATATATAGATAGAGAGAGAGAGAGGTAACGAGGTCGAACAGGATTCAAAGAAAGTACCCATATGTGTGTCACAGGGACCAACACCACGGTTACTTCTGCCACGAAGCTGTAGCCAGGTTTATTAAGAGCACCTTACTTTAGCAAAGCTGGACGAAGGAAAAACAAAAATTACTGAAAAGGCTTTTCGTTCTTTTTTATGAAAAAAATTAATGGGTGCCAAGGGAAGGCAAACTCGCTAAGGCCCTAAAATTGAGACTAACGAATAAACAAACCATAATCACGACTTTCCCTCTTTACTACGTATAAGAGCTTTTGTCTCACGAGTGGGGCAACGTTACGTGATTGCTCTGCCACCCGACTACGTTGCGAAGCCCCCTCCTTTTTTGAGAGTAGCAGAGAACGTAACAGGAGGACTTAATCTGGATTTGAGGATAATCAGACGTTAAAGAGAATTTTTTTTTCAGGTTTCCGTTTTGTCTTGTCATTACACAATAGTTTCGTTCATGCTGGTGTTCCCCAAGGAAGTGTGTTCAGCCCACTTTTATACCTTCTATAAGACGTACCAGAAGTTGAATTTAACACCACACCTACGTTTGCAGCTCACTGCTATCCTGGCAACAACGGAGTCATAACAAAATTTGACAAATCAATGTTCAAAATCAGTCAATGGATATCAAAAACGCTGCAAATTCTAACACACGGGTTGGTTATTCCTCGGACCGGGCGCAAGGAGACTCATTTCTTCAACATCGAGAAAAATTAGGAAAACAGTGCGTGTGGTGGGTCCCGGACCCATTCCAATCGATTCACAGTCCAAATTTTTGAGGACCAACTAGAGCCCAAAACGGGTCCCTGACCAAAATTTCAGATTTTTAGAACATTTTCTACTACCAAAGTCGGCGTGGAAGGCGGACGGACATTTGCTAATTTTGATTTAGACACCTTGAAACGTCCAGAAACAAATTATGGGCCGAATCGGAGAGATTGACTTTTTGCCTGAAAACATAGGTTGATTATTCAGGGAATAACCAACCAAAAGGAAAATCAAATTAAATGAGGCTAAATCAGTGCACGTCAATTTCACATCCCCACTTTTCTCAACAACGCAGCCATTTTAAACGCCTTTTTCTACCTGAACGTAGGACGACCGGGGTACATTGTGAATTTCCACTCGTGGAAGTTAAAAATTTGTGATCTTAATAAGTTTGTTGATGTATCAGAATGGAGCTGGCTCATTATTGAGTCGGCGTGGAGCGCGAAACCACTTTGGTAGAAGCTGTAGCGGGGAGTGGAAAACATAATCTTGGTCACATGGTCGACGACGGGGAGGTATCTGAGATCGAATGAGAAGGGTGTCCCAATTCGGCTGTCGTATATATCATAGTTAGAAGGAACAAACGAGGATTGTAACGGGTAGGAGGTGAGAACGACGAAGGGACGGGGGGACGCCATCTCGGCAAATGAAGTTAGCTTCTGAAATGAAATAAAGGCCAAGCCTCCCCTCCTACTTCTACCTCGAGAGCTTCATCCAGATTGTTGGTTTTCTTCAGGTATCATTTTGTTCCATTCTTCCGGCGTCGGTTTCATTATGGATTACAACGAGATAAACCGCCCCAACGGGCCAACGTCGGTCATTTGCGACCTATTCGCCGGGGTTTTGTGGTAAACAAGTTGGTCCGTTAGCAACTGAGTGGTTTTCTCAGGACTTTTGGCTACAGTGTTATTTCTACTGGTCGATCTCTAAGTTTTAAGACACTCTGGTGTGCATCAATTAATACGAGAATGAAATCAATCATCGCGAAATAAATAGTCTAGAAGTGAAAAGGAACTCTCTCAAACCTTGAATAATTTGGTGACAAATTACTACCTAGTCAAATATGATGTATAACTAACGTGACTATACGCCACGCTTTCGGCAGGACGGTCCCGTATTATATCATGTTTTCCCGCTGTAATAATATTAGAAATATTATTTTTAATTGTACACAAATAACTTTATTACTATAAAACTGTATTAACTAGACAGCCTGAAAACGCGAGTTCACCGTTTAAATGTTCTAACATTTTAAATTGATTTCATGCAAAATTGTACAGTTACGTTACAGTTTTGTCAGATTAATTTACACGCAGACCAGTAGGTAGCGATGCTGTTGGATTTTGCCAGAAACAAACTTCACCCTCAGCCCTGGAACCATTGACAATGAAACAATCGGATCCAGCACTTTAGGTGGCTTGTCAATGGCGACATTGCTGCAAATCTTGAGGTCTATGAAGAGCAGATGAATCCATCGAATATGTAACCATCAACTAACATCATCTGAAATTTTGAAACCAGATTGTCAGTAAATGGTTTTCAGTACTTCAGATGGGTTTGTCAATGGTTGTTAGTAAGTGCTGATACATGTTGCTGATACAGCATTTAAGGAGCGTGTATGAGGATTCTCTTCTGTTTAGACGATTCTGTAGATTCACAAATTCTTATTTTCTAAAATAACACCAAAAAATATCACTAGTAAGATACAAAAAATGGGAATTATTCATTAAATAAAGCATCCTTTGATATGTCAGCCTCTAAACAAAGAAACATGAGGAAAAATGTGTAACCTAGTGTTAAACTTGACAAACTTCTTCGAACTTCCATGAAATAACAAACGTTGGCTGTCATCAAGTAATTCAGTTCGATATTTCAGCAGCAATAACTTTGTCTCGAACGTAAAGTTGTCAGTACCAAGTTCAGCAATGTCACAGTCACGAGCTGACTCGCGCGAATATTTCGCGTTCAAACGATGCTAATTTATCTGAAAATCTATGCCTAAAACGTAATTCCTTATACGAAGGGCGTACTTTATTTAAGGATAAAGCTCAAACAATCGCCTTGATAAAATAAATACCAAACTAAGAGGATTACGGCAATAAATTAAGGAATGCGAGTAAGCCCGAACGGAGGGGCTACAACTCGAGGGAACACAACAGCAAACTGCCTTTATTGTCTTACGGCAAACATCCAATGAAGAGAAAGTACCAAACTTACTTCAATTCCTGCTAGAACGAACTTGATGCCGAAGAGAAGGCGTTTTATGAGCCAACTCTTTGCAATCCAGGTCTGAATTTATTCGTATTTCCATCAACTTCATCGGAATAAAATCATAAAATCGATTGAAAAGTGATCCTCTAATTTTAAAGCGGTTTCTAGGCAATTTCACAAGAACGCTGTTCAGTATTATGAGGTAATATCAAACATTTGGAAACTTGGGGGCTACTTTAACTTTATACGCTCTCGATAAGGCGTGAAATACTCGTAGTTTCTTATGAAATAGAGACATTTTCTGATAGCGCGCAACATCTGCTTGAGAGCCAAATCAATCGTGATAATTCATCAATTTACAATCTACTCACCCAGACGACGTATTGGCGGATTCAATGGATTATTCTAATTACGTTTCAGCGGGGTGGAAATAAATCTTGCCGGTGTGAGCAAGTGGGATGACAGTAAAGGGAAAGCGTGTGGAAAAGTAAGATCGCTCTTTTTCATAACATAATACATTTCCATTCCCTTTCTCACTGTTTCGTTGTTCCGCAAGTTGGAGGATCCCTTAAAAGAAATTTATAAGCCAGAGCACCAAGTTTAATAACGGCAGTCCTGACGAAGGTGAAAAAGGAAACGGGGATGGGTTGAAAGTCATAACTCAAAAAAATTGCTACTTTCTAACTGGCTAATGTCCTCTTATGCAAAAGACCACTGAATATTTCTTCTCCTGCCTCCTGCTTTATTGGCACCTGTTCCTCCGAGGGGAACAAAGTTGAAACGACTCTTTTCTTCTCTTTCTCTTTGCTATAATAGTGACATTGTAGAATACTAGGAGGGTATTAATATCTGCTTACTGTTCGAGGTTGCTGAATGGAATACGCAATACAAACCAGGCAATCGCTCCTCCCGTTGTATCAGTTTATTTATTGGTCATGAATATCATTGGTTATATTTATCTCGAAGATCACAACCTGCTATCAATATTATCATTGTTCTCAAACAGGTTTTTGTTTCTCGATTATAAATATTACCCTTTAAAAATTAAATAGATTTACTTTCAAGTAAGTAACTTACTATTTGGAAATTTCAGTTTTGAATTATAGGTACCCTCCCCCTAAGTGAGAACATTGTTACAAATAACTTTAAATCGATTCGGAGCCGGATCATTTCAAATTTCATTTCAAAAATTGTACTATGAACGAACCAATACAGGGTACATGAAGGAACAAACTCCTCGTTAGCTTCAAAAAACGAAAAGGTTTTAGCATACGTAAAAAGCACAGTGGGCTAGGGGTGAAGGTGGAGTTCAGAGGAGACCTCGTATCAAGCTGTCAATGAACCAGATTGATGATTTCTACTAATACGGTGAACGAGCTCTTGACGCTCACAGTGGAAGAACACTCATATATTATGGACCACCTGCCATCGTGTCAAGTGACCACTTTCTAGCAACAAAAGACCCCCCCCCCCCTCTACCACGCTATTACCATCGTACTTGTTGTCATGAGAGACGGACATGGGTTATCGTGAATCATCGCATTATGAACCTTTCACACACACTTTTTCTAAGTGCGTGTCACGAAAAACGTAGCAAATTCATACACTGGGGTTGGTTATTCCTCGGACCATGGGGAATAGAGGGGAAACAGTGAGTGTGAGTGATTGGGACTCATTCCAATCGATTCAGCGTCCAGCATTTAATGGAAAACAATACCCCACACGCCTAGGCACCCAAAAATCACGAAAACCCTTAAAAAAAAAGGCAGCTAGGCACCCGTTTTGACCCAAACCACTCTCCAGCGGTCTACGACCCATCTCATTAAATTCAGCGTCCTATCCAGCTACATAGAAAGTGTGTTTTCGAGATTTCTGGTACGATTAAAATGAGTCTGAGGCACACTACACCCACTGAGTTCCACATTTTTTGGTTGGTTATTCCTTGAATAATCAACCTATGTTTTCATGCAAATGGTCAACCTCTCCGATTCGGCTCAAAATTTTTTTTCTGGATGTTTCAAGGTGTCTAAATCAAAACGCTGCGAATTCTTACACAGGAGTTGGTTATTCGTCAGACCAGGCGCAAGTAGACTCATTTCTTCAACATGGGGGAAATGGGGATAACGGTGGGTGCGGCGGGTCCCAGACCCATTCCAATCGATTCAGTGTCCATGATTTGGTGGAAAATGATATCCTACACGCCCAGGTACCAGAAATCTCATAAACACATATTTAAAATGGGTAATATATACCCAATTTGACCCATAACTTCTTCCAGTGGGTGCCAATCGTACTGAGACCCACTTCAGTGGATTCAGCTTCCAAGATTTAGCGGAAAATGGTACCCCACACGCCTAGGTTCCAGAAATCTCAAAAACACATATTCAAAATGGGTAATATATACCCAATTTGACCCATAACTTCTTCCAGTGGGTGCCGATCATTCTGGGATCTATTTCATTTGATTCAGCGTCCAAAATTTAGTGGAAAATGATACCCCACTCGCCTTAATTGCCCAAAACCTCGGAAATCCATTTTTCAAAAAACACATTTTCACCCCTACCCCACCCAAATTTGGTCCGATCGGGCTGAAAAGCTTGGAGGACCGTCCTAGGTCGGGAACAGACCCAAATTCCAATCGATTCAGTGTCCATGATTTAGTGGAAAATGATACCCCACACGCCCAGGTGCCAGAAATCTCATAAACACATATTTAAAATGAGTAATATATACCCAATTTGACCCATATTTTCTTCCAGTGGGTGCCCATCGTTCCGGGACCCACTTCAACGGAATTAGCGGAGTTTTTGGTAGTAGAAAATTTTCAAAAAATCTGAAATTTGGGTCAGGGGTCTGTTCCCGGCCTAGAACGATCCTCCTAACTTTTCAGCCCGATCGGACCAAATTTGGGCGGGGTAGGGGTCAAAATGTGGTTTCTGAAAAATAATGAATTTTGAGATTTTGGGCGATCTAGGCGAGTGGGGTATCATTTTCCACTAAATTTTGGACGCTGAATCCAATGAAATGGGTCAAATTGGGTATATATTACCCATTTTGAATATGTGTTTTCGGGATTTCTGGTACCTGGGCGTGTGGGGTATCATTTTCCACAAAATTTTGGATCCTGAATCGATTGGAATAGGTCCGGGACCCGCCGCATCCACTGTTTTCCCCATTTCCCCCATGTTGAAGAAATGAGTCTCCTTGCGCCTGGTCCGAGGAATAACCAACCCGTGTGTAAGAATTTGCAGCGTTTTTTTCCATGCTCCTGGTCCGAGGACTAACCAACCTCTGTGAATGAATTTGCAGCGTTCTGATTTAGACACCTTGAATATCAAACAGTCAAGGTTTTGGGCAAATTGGAGAGGAAGTCTTGCATGAAAATATCGGTTGATTCTTCAATGAATAACCTTACAAAACGGAGATCTTCAAAGCAAGCTCACAATTTCGGTCTCAGGAAGTTAGCTGAGGACTGTCCCAGGATATTTCTTGGCTGGGATAGTGTTCGGTTTACTTACCCCCAGATTCAATCTGACTACCGTGCTTCGTTTGAAAGTATTTTCAGGATGCGAGATCAAAATTTAATTGATTAGAAAGCTATTTCACTCGAACCGAACCTTCTGACTGCATGGAGGACTTCAAAAAGCGAAACGATCAACTAGACGGGTGAATCACTCTGGAAATGGAGTATTGGAGGAATTGGGGTGCGCCAGAATGAGAAAGCGAGGGAGTGATCCTGCGTTGAGTGTGGAAGCTCCACCTTTTCCCTTTTCCTCCTGAGTTAATGTGTTGAAACAGGTCAAGAAGATGGGTGCCCTGCCAACCATCCTCCCAACTTTCGACCTAAGAATCTCAAATTCCTGCACCCTCGGCGCAAAAGGCAGCGTTCTTTCACTCGATTATGTTCATTGGGTGAACAACTCGAGCAAAGAACCGGTGGATTTCCATGGTTCAGTGGAGAGCGAATTAGAAAGGCTCCTCGTAACTTTTGGCGTTCAGGCTGAGTGGTGAGAGGATGATCGGAGAAGGGAAGCGGGTCGTTTGCGTTTCCCTGGAAATAATATTTAGGAGAAGAAAGCCTTTTATGCGCCCACGACTCCTGTTCAAATAAATGAACTGCCCGTCAGCATTCCAGTTATACTGGAAGGGCTCCTCTACACGAGCTTCTGCTTGGAAAATACTCAAGAAGGGAACGTAAATTGAACTCTGAAGTACGTTGTTTTAGGTACGAAATAAGAGACAAATAACGGCAGCCGAGGATCAGGAAAATACGACGCTCATGTATCATCTCGAGTATTACATTGATAGCAAATCGGGTACAGCTTCCTCTAATGAGGTAGCAACAAGACTCATTATGCCGGATTGCTCAGAGAAAGCCCAGCACGGTATCATGTTTTGTCAGTCTAACTTGTGCGCTCAACGTTGAGCCTCACTTTTTGATATTTCCGAGGCAATTACCATCCTCCTACGTCCTAAAATTTATTCGTTCATCGACCAGTCAGATTGCCCCTCCTCGACCTACCCTCACTCCCACCAATAACTCATTAACTTGGATTTTTTTCTTTAAATCTTCGAAAGTCAGGGCTAAGCGTGGGGATCAGTGTCAGTTATGGCCCACTTGAAACGTCCTTCCTAAGATAAGATTCAATATCTTGTGTTCAAAGTATCGTTCAAGTCCTATTAAACTCGAATCTTCTTAGAACGTCGATAGTCGATATAGACCCAGGCTTATTCAACTGGGCTTTCGCCTGAAATTAAATCGCATTGCTATCTCCGATAAAAAATTACGCCGGTCATCAGACGGTTGGAAATTCGAAGCTTATTGGGATGAAACATCTTTTGAGGAGACACATATTTTTTATCAGAGCTTAAAAATCACTATTACGCGTCAACCTCTGCACAATATGCTTATAATCTCTCAATAAGAAGAAAATGGAACGGCTGAATGAACTATCAGTTAAACCTAAAACATCTGCACAAGGCGGAGAGGATTGATTGATACTTATTTCTTCAAAATAACCGAATAAGTAAGTTTTACTAACAGAGAATGAAATTAAGCTTCCCTAGCGCTAGCGAGAACGAGTTGAAACTCGTGAAAAGAGCATTTCAGCAATGACGTACATAATACGATGTCGTAAAACATAAAATAAATATTTTACATGATTACATAATTTCAAATATTATAGAGAATAATTGGTATACATATACAGTACATGGCTATGCCTGATTACAGAAAAAATATTTTAGGATTAGATTGGGCTTCTTTGAATTGTCCTTAATTCGTTTTTTTCGCTTCCGTTTGCGATTGATTTTACAATCTGGTACCCGAGTTCGTATAGGTAGGGAGCGATGTACAGAATATACAACCAGAGGCACCAATAGACGCCTAACTTTTGTTTTCCATTTCATGGGCCGGACAACTAAAATTTCCGTCGTCGACTTCAGGCTACATATCCCAACCAATCTCACACTAATTTGGGAATACCGAACAACGGGTCTGTGTGAGCTAGAAAATTACATTTGGTCATTACTCGCAGAAGCGCTTTTAAAGGAGTTAAATATTTTTCGAATTACACATTTTGAACCCCACACCCCCACCCCCCACCTCAAATTTGGTTCGATTGGGCTGAAACGTTTCGAGGACCAACTAGAGCCGGAAACGGTCCCTGACCAAAATTTCAGATTTTTAGAAAAATTTCTACTACCAATATCTACGTGGACGGCGGACGGACAGTTGACTTTTTTTTTATCTAGACACCTTGAACGGAAAGAAAACTTTGATTCTGGCGCTTGACGTCGCCTATAATCTTATTTTGAGGTACCTCGTTAGCATCAGTCGTGGCTCGCCCTACACTAACGTCTTGACATCCCGTCAGCTTCAAGAACACTATTTTGTCGATAATCGTGTAGTCTCCGTCTACGTTCATCCGCAAGCTTGTATTTACCTCGACATTGCCCATGATAAGGGCACTATTGTCCCGTTATCCGGTTCCCTATTGTTCAAGATCTTCAAAAGGAAAAGTCGTCTTGTAATCGGTTAATGCGGCGAAGAGGAAGTGACGTTTTTCAAATGGGTAAATAAATAAAACGGTTGAAACAAGTAGATTGATAGATTGTGTATGAATGTATTCTGAGTATTGGGAGGTTTTGTGTGAAGACCAATCCAACTTCCCACCATTAAACCCACTCCCCACTAACCCTCGCCCTAACCTGAAGCACACAGAGCCTACCACTCACCTAGCCTCCTTTGACTGTTTACTCAGCTTTGATCATGCCGACCGGGTTTCGAAGGAAAAGCAACTCCTCCCGTCCCCTCGCGACCATCACTCAAACCTCCACTTTCCTCTTCCCTCTCATCTCCCACCTCCTTCCCACACTTCCGATAGGTTGGTGAATATTCTCACGCCAACTCTCTAATCCAGCACAGTCGCCCTGATGAACGCTGAATATGTATACAGTTAATGCAAGGGAAATTCAAAGCACGCAAGAGCCGCTTATACTCTCTTAAGCTGGTTATAAAAGTTGATCAAGACTGGAGCTCGCGTCGTTGGATTTCATTCAGTTTGGTGCTCGCTAAAAAAATCCGGCGAGAAGGGTGCCGACGAACTCTCCTTCAGTATAAAATTTCACGGTTCTGCTCTTTATAGTCTGCTAATACGACATACAAGAAGAATAAATATAAACACACTTATGAATATGTCTGAATACATAAATATTACCTGAATTTGTATTTAAATAAATATAATGAACCAAGTAACCTTTTTTTTTGCAAGGATCTCAAATACCATATTTGCGCACGCACCGCAACAGCGCAACCATGCGCAAGTGACACCATGTCTCTCATTATAAAAAATAACCCCGATTGTTGAATGTATATTCGGATTCTACCCAAAATTTCAGAAAATGTGATCACTCAACTAATTTTTTCTAATATTGCGCGCAATGGGTTCAGCGAGCACGCTAAGTTGCGCTACCCCAAACGTTTTTCTTTTTTCTTTTTTTTTTTTTTTTACGCTAATTCCGTTTTGGTTGGTTACTCCTTGAATAATCAACCTATGTTTCCATGCAAAAAGTCAATCTCTCCGATTCGGCCCAAAATTTTTTTCTGGGCGTTTCAAAGTGTCTAGATTAAAAAAGTCAAACGTCCGTCCGCCGTACGCCGTCCACGCCGACATAGGCAGTAGGAATTTTCTAAAAATCTGAAATTTGGGTCAGGGGTCTGTACCCGGCTCTAGTTGGTCATGAAACTTTTCAGCCCGATCGGACAAATTTTGGGCGGGGAAGGGGTCAAAATGTGTATTTCGAAAAATTGATTTTCGAGATTTTTGGCGAAATTTGTTTATTTTGCGCGAAAACATTTTGAATGATTATTCACATGATCACTGAAGAAGGTCCTCCTATTTTCACATCTTTCAACCTAAAAATTGATCCCCGTAAAACTCTGAAAAGAGTCACCTAAAATGAATCAAGGAACAACCAACCAATAAACGTACGCGAAATAAAAAAATTTGGTCATTTTTCGCATAAATCGAGTCGAATCATGAAACGATTAGCATCTCGTGAATCAGCGACAAAAGACAAAGAAAATTCCAGATTCAAAAACAATTTTTTTTTTTAAGGGTACTCTTATTAAGACAATCTTAAGAAGGGGAGGGGGGACAAACCGTGGGACACCCTGTATATGGAAAATTAGGCAAGAAATGTATTTCTTAAAATGTACCCACTTTTCAAATAATATCCTTCTTGCCCCGCAGGTATCAACTTTTGGTGAGTGGCCATTGGTTGAAAACCTATGTCTGTGCTTATCGCCCCGGAAGTTTTTTTTTTTTTTTTTTTTTAATGCGATTCTTATTATGTTTATTATGAATAGGAATAACCGATAGAGGGAGTGATAAATGCCAAATCACCAGGCAATCATCCGCTGTAGTTGGATTCACGCGGGACACGATCGGACGTAGGCGAGTCGCGGCCGAACGAACCCACACCCACTTCAACACTCCCAGGTCTTGCTGGTTTAACCTATAGTAGATATCCCACTAAATTCTACACGTTCTTTACGCTAATTCGATTGAAATGGGGGCCAATTGCCGAACGCTGATGGTAGATTACGGGTCAAAAAGGGTATTTTGAAAATGCTGGGAATTCATTACAGGGGTTGGTTATTCCTTGGACCAGGAGCATGGGGAAAGCAGTGGATGTGGTCCTGGACTCATTCCAATCGATTCAGCGTCCAACATATTGTGGAAAATGATACCCCGCACTCCTAGATCGCCGCTAATTTCAAAATCAATTTTTTCGAAAAATGCATTTTGACCACTAATTTTCCCAAATTTGGCCCAAAAAGAGCGAGAAACCTGATCAAGATTCCAGATTTTAAGAAAATTTTCTTCGACCAAAAACGGCGTGGACGGGTGACGCGCGAGGTCAATTGCTCAGGTTTGATAGAATTCACCTTTATGTAACGATGGTACCCTGTTGTTGAACCAGTGTACAGGAAGCAAAGGTGCGAGTGTGATAGATGGAGCGCTGAGGCTGTCAGTAGTGTTCAGGGTGGAGAAAGGACATGACAAAAATGTGCGTAGCCTCCATTACGGTAATGAAATATCTCCCTTCTTCCAAGCTACCACCTTTCGCATCACTATGTTTCAAACCGATTCAAGTGAAGGTGTCAACCTAATTAATGGAAACGTCAGGTCAGGACAACAGAAGTGAAGAGGAGGAGAGAGAAGACAGTGAGAAAGGAAACGCTGGGCGGATGGTGGACCACAAGGGCGACACTGGCTAATCGGCAACCGGCTCCTACCGCGGCCAAGTAATAAACCTCCCAACGTGGGAGAGACTTTTTTTCCGCCGCTCCAACCTTTTCCTCTCTTTCTCTCTCTCTCTCTCTCTCTCTCTCTCTCTCTCTCTCTCTCTCTCTCTCTCTCTCTCTCTCTCTCTCTCTCTCTCTCTCGTTGTCTTCCAGTTGCCGTCCAGTGAACATCGATCTGTCTGTTACCATCGGTCATTATGAGTGCAGTGGTGACAAAGTTCTGTGTGGTTGGATGTAAAAAAGGGTTCGCGCATAATGCGTATCGTGTCCCGTGCGTTCGGTTGTAGTATCGTTTTCCACATCGAGTGTGAAAGAATTACGAAGAACGATTATAAAGTGATGTCGGAATTGAAATCGGCACCATACGTGTTCCGTTTGCCTCAAGGTCAGGAGAGGTTCGCTATCTTCGGGTGGAAAGCAGTGGGAGAAGTGGCACCCCGCCCCCCAACGCACCATCCGTAATCTCAACAACAGCTGAGATAAGTAAACAAACCCCCCTCGACCGAGATGTCTCGTTTGATTCAACTCGTCGAATCGCTCAAAGCAGACGTGTCCGCGTTAGTAGTACTCTGACCCGGCATATCGCTGATTACAAGACTGAGATGAAAGACCTGAAGGATCATTTAAATCGGTACTCTGATGTTATCGATCAGAATACGTCAAAAATAAATGCTTTGGACGCCAAGATCAATTCGTTCACCGACGTGTTTAAGGAGGTCACCGAACGTTGTTCGACCCTCGAAGCTCGAGTGATCGAGTTGGAGAACTCCATTGGCGACACGGAGCAGTTATCGCTCGCAAACTGCGTCGAGATTTGTGGGGTCCCAGCGCAACCCGATGAAAGCGCCCTGGACCTTGTACTTCGGGTCGGCAAGGCGCTGAATGTAAGTATTGAGGACCAAATGGTCAATAACTGCTTTAGGCGCCGCCCCCCTGCAGGTCGAGGGATGCCTGGATTGATTTTCGTGTCCTTTTTGCGAAAAATTGACAAAGACAATTTCATGAACGCCTCGCGCCGACATCGACTGTTAACTTCCAGAAATCTAGGTTTCATCGAAGGTGAGGCAAAACACCATATATATT